>VBVQ01000014.1:0-15652 GCA_011636635.1 Tetramorium simillimum | reverse complement strand
GGTCAGGCAGGTGCATGCACGGGGTCACGCCGCGAACGTGCACTGTCACGCCACGCGTATCGTGCGTGTCGGTGTACATTGCGCTTTTACGCGCCTCGCTCTCGCTCGCGTTCGCCGTCGCGTCGTGAGGGCCACGTTAATGAGATGCCACGTGCGCACGCGTTCACATTCCGCGGTTTTGCGGCGTCTTTCTGCGGGCGATTCAGCTCTCGCACGTAGGCAGGGCTCTGGCGCTTTACAATGAATTACGTAACACGAAATTCACGTTGAGTTCTATTTTCGAATTTCAGAGTGTCCGTTTTGCTACTCACTTTACGTGTAAGGCCGCCCTAAGGTCATTCTAATAACAGTAAAAGTGTCGAGACCTGGAGGTGCAGTCGGGGTCGAAGATGTGTCTCGAAAAATCATAAAGCGTTAATATTATTCTTATTAGACTTATTGCGCGTACATTACTATTGCTATTTTATACTAAAATTTATTATTTTTTTTTCTTTATACTATAAATTCGAATAAATATTGAAATTTATGCTCGTCCTAAAAAAAAAATTTCACAATTAGTTTCGTGAGAATGCAAGGCGGACTGTCGGGTGGACTATGCGAAGGGGCCTTGTTGAGGCAGAAAAACAAGTCCTACGTCACACTCGTGCAATATTATTTATATATCCGAACCATTTTTCCACAATGGTAAATTGCAGCCGATAATACCCTCCTACGGGAGAAATTTGTTCGACAGACGTAAAATTGGCTGCCGTTCGAGACGGCGCGTGAATTCGACGCATCCATCGCGCGGATGTGATGTACGGTCGCCTCACATAGTGTCGGCAACGCACACGGTGCAGCTGGCGCTTACGAATGTATATGGAAATCATGACAAGTTCATTTAACCTCCGCGCAGGATGTAATTCGTTACTTTCTCTCAAGGTATTTCTTTATCAACATTTCTCAAGCTCCTCGCGAGCGTATTCTCTCGCGTCCTAAATATTTCCGATGACTCGTAAAGTTGTCGATGCACAAAAGCAATCATCAATGCTACTTCCTTCGGTGCAGATGTGAACGATGATGAATAAGGAATTTCGACCTTTAGTTTTTCAACGCGCGTTGCGTAGTATCGTTTTTTTAACGTTTAACATACAAATGAGAACTTAATGAGTTTGATTCGTATATCGTAGCTTTAACAAGTGGCGAATAATTGCATATAAACGAAAGTATGTTAATTACGAGCAACTTATTTACATTTCAATTGTTCGATGCGTTTTCGATATATCGCTGATTAATGAATTCGTAATTCTGCAAGTTGCAACTTCCTTCTTCCCACACCGTTCACTTCAGACGGTATACTTTAATTAATCGATTGACGTTCGTAACGAGCCGTATCGATTAGTTTCTCACGTTACGAGCTGCGTAGGTGCACTTTGACTTTTCTCTGTCGTTATTCTTATTGAAAATTGTAAGAAAATTGTACGGATGGAAATTAATCTTGCCCGTCTCGTACTTGTATTAAATTGTACGCGCGAGATTTATTATGAGAGCGTGCCTTACAAAATCGTTGAAATTTGAAATAGATTAAAGAAGCCGAGTGAAGATTTCTTGAACGAAGGATCACGCGAGCGCACGCGAAACGAGCCTTATAAAATGAACATAAAACAAGCTCAAGATTCACAACCCGCCCGTGCTCTCTTAATCATTAGTCTTCACGTAAAAAGAAAGGCATCCTCCGAAAGACCGTGCGCAATGAATGCGATTGCTCCCATAGCCGCGAGTAAGAAATTAAATTAATGTTAATCTGGAGCACACACAGAACCGTCCAAATTCTCAGTTACAGGCTGCAATTTGCATAATTTTAGATTTCACAGCTGCTCCGTGTGATTTTTTCGTTACCTCGCGCGGATGCATGCCAGGATTTTGCGTAAAAAGGTTTCGTACAATATTCTAGAAACTCGTGATGAACAATTTTCATTGCACACACTGTTAAACTTGTAGTGTCAAATTATACTCAATTTGAGTCATTTTTAACTATTCCGTAGGTCGCCACTGCTCCTACTCAACATTTCATTATTTTTGACTAACATGGAAGTTAAATTAGATAAATTAATAACACATTAAGTAAGTCGCTTACTCAATATGTCGCTAATTTTATCTCATTGTTTTAGTCAAATTAACCGAACATTGAGTAGGAGCAGTGGCAACCCATAGGAGTTTACTATGCAGAGTGTATTTTTCTTATTATAGTATATTTTTGTTTTATCACAGCAGAACACGTGTGCGATTGCAACATCGAACAAAATAAAGAGAAGAAAAATACACTTGAGTCATTAAGTTACGAGTCTTTCTTGTATCATATCCGTATTCATGTTGTGCTATCACGACTGTATCGTACTCTTTGTACCGGAGTATCAGACTTCTGCACGTTCCGCTCACGATTCGTGTCCGAGTCAGACGTTCTTGGAAGCCAAGGTGGTTCTTAGACTCCCCAATTAACGTGGGGCTCACGAGCGAAGGAGGAATCTCTTCTGGATATCGCGGAAGGAGCTGCTAGGAAGCCTGGAAATCGTGATTGTCACGGACACAGTCGACTGCAGTCTGTGAATATCGATTCGGTTGACCGGTACCGATCACATTGGCCGGAACAAATCAGCCTCGTTCTAGCGAGACTATCCTGTTTGCAGCTATATTTATTATATCTTTATATATCCCACTTATATTCTATTATTACTGAATATATGCCTGTGCTTGTAAACAATTAATTATTTTGTAAATAATTAATTGTACATGATAGTTAAATTATTTTTTAATACTAATTTTAATGATTTAATGTCGTTATTTTTTACGGTTTTTTTAAATCGATTACATAGCGATTCTATTTTTTTTTTTAATATCTAGCTATTGCAACGAAATCGTGAAAAGAAACTTGCGAGAATGTTACAAAGAAGTTTAACTTCTGAGGATTCTGATTGTTACGGACGTAGCACAAGCTCGATCCATGACAATCGGTTAAGTTTATCAGCTTCAGTCTCGCTGAACGGAACTACGGATATTAGCAATGAAAAGATGCCATAGCATGGCACGGATTAGTTCTCCCACGATATTGGCACGAGGTCCGTAACAATTGCTAGCAAACGCTTCAAATCGATTTCAACGAGCTCGAAGAAAAGTGCCTTGGTGGTCCGGCCTCGATGGTCATGCATCGCCGAGAACGACCCGATGTTCTTTCAATGACCACCATGGTGGACTTAGCGGTGGAAAAAAATAGTGATTTAATCGATGATTTATTCGTTTTTCTCTCTCAATCTTATGAAACATTATTCAAACTAAAAATAATCGGTTATAATTTCTGGACATAAAAAGTTATTAGGTAAGCCATCATTATTAATTGTCATTAATTCTTGATTTTGTTTAGTCGGGAAGGTATATATCACTTTTTAATTTTTTTGATAAATAAAAAAAATTTTTTTGATCTTTTAACTTGTCACGCGGGAAGAATGGTTAGATTTTTTTTTCATCACGATTACTTTTTTCACGACATTATGAAGGTTGCCAGCTTCTATTTCAGTCCTGAGATACCACGACGCGAAAGATTTACAGACGAATTCGCGCTCTCCTTACACTTATTGGCATTTACACCTGCATCCCATCCTTCTTCGTTTTCCGCGAAGAACACGCGCCTGCAATTCATTCCCGCTTGGCGATCGAGTTCTCGGTTTATCGTACGCTGTATCGGCGTTAATTTATCGTTCCGTTTCTCGGGACGGCATTAGAAAACGAGAAACCTCGCCCGCGCGGCGTTACAAATCATGCCGAGAGCAATGCGCGTCGCCGTTGTTGTTGTCGTCGTTGCAATGGTAGCAATGCCGACGATCGCCGTCGGCTCTATCGGTGCCGTCGTCGTAAAGTCAAAGCAACACGAAGCTTATACGCGCGATCTAGAATCTAACTATCGCGCTACCGCGTCTATAGCAATTTTATCTAGATGCCAGATTGACTGCGTTGCATAGTTCTTGATTTACATCCTGTTTTATATGCATGAGATAGTAACTCGATTAAATAACTGTAATAATCAATTAACGGTTAGCCCTTTAATTTCTCGCCATTGCCAAGGGGCTCTAGAACTTACTAACAATTTTGTTACGCCGCCTGATTGGTATGTGACGCAACCATAATTGCAATTTCCTACGGGAAGAGTAAACGTTGATTTAGATTCGAGAGTAACTATGCTCGTGACTTTATCTCCAGATTAGAATTTGATATGGTAGAATTTCATTTATCATTATGCTTTTTATTCATCGTACGTTACGTACTATTATTATTCGTCGTCAATAATAAAGAAGTCGATTAAGAAAGAACATTAGAACGTTAGAATGTATTAATTTTATATTATCGAGAATTAATCTGTAAAAATTTTAATAGATGTAAAGTTTTAATACGACGCTGTCAAAGAATGAAGAAAATGTGGTTACATAATACATCCGGAAACTTCACTTCTGTGGTCAAGCATTCTCACGTTATATCTCACAATCAGTATAAGGCAAGTCCCGCATTGTATAAAGTCACGTCTACGGTCCACCCGCAAAGCAACGACAGCTACCAAGTACTCGCTCGTGTTCAACGAACCAAGTCGTGACTCTAACTAAACTCGCGAAAACTTTCCGCCGGTCAATGATTTGACCTCCTCCGACGAAATGCGCGACCGCGTGTATTTCGCGATCGTAGTCAGCCAAGATTCGTCTATACTTTAAAGCTTTTAAAAATTTCGTGAACTTCTAGGACTTCTATAAAGTATTGAAAGCTTCAAATGCATTTTAAATGGATGTCCTATGGGCAAATATATATCTACGGGTGAATACGGGCCACTGCATACGGAAATAGCATTTAAAGGAATGAAGTGATGATGAAAATTACACGTAATGCTGCGTGTATTTCATGAATTATTAAGCAATTTGCAGCGATTACAGGAGTGTAATGAGTGTTCTTAAAAATAAAAAAAAAAAAGGAAGATAGGAATTCGAGGAAGGCTAACCGGTCCACGATTCTTCTCACGATTCTTGCTACCCCAGCGATGCTTCTTTAAGTATTACACGCGGTAATAAAATGTGCTCGTCACGGGCGTCAGGGCCAATAAACAAGACGACGATTCAGTTTCGTCGGGAAGTTAGATAGCAGTGATAGCGTGATCGCGCGGCGGATAGCGTGACGCACCTGTAAACGAAGCTTAAACTTCGGGCAGCAGCCAGTCTCACCCCGATCGAAATGGAAAGATTTCTTTTTTGCGGATTCCGCCGTTTGCGTGCCCATAATGTTTCGCCGACTGTTCTCCACTCGAGAAAGCGAATGTCCAGCAATTTTCGGAGCGGCGCGGCGCGGTCGTCTGTCGGCGATTCGCAGCGTGAACTCGTTTTCGGTAGATGCTTGCAGGATCCTCCGAAGAGAGAGAGAGAGAGCCCTACGACGAGGGTTCCCCATAACCTGATGAATTAATCGCGCGCATACTTTTGTGCTCCTCTTCGACGGGATTGCACGAGCGCTCCTTTCGACGCGACTTTACGGACGCATCTCGGGCACAAAATGTGCCTCTAATTTCATGTAAACGCGTTCCCCGAGCGGACGCACGCGCCCTTCCTTTTTTTCCGACGTCTTGTTAGCGTAACCCCGCATAATAAGTCGTAAATTATCTCTACGGCTTGTTTTCGAGAATTCAATGCTTTGCCAATCTCGTTACGTCGTAAGAGTTCCTTGTAGCTTTTGCAAACGAGTTTGCATTTTCGTGCCGTTAGGTTGCATAAATATGTTTACCTCGTATAATGTTACAGATAATTAATATGTGTTCACGTCCGTAGACGTACTGCGACTTAAGAAAGTATCGTGTATCCCCAAAATGTAGCGCATGTAACGTTATATACAATGTTTTTGCTGCGTCTCCGATGTAAGACGGAATATTTAGAGCGTGCGCATTAATTCGGCGTACAGAATCGGAGTCGCTCGATCGCCCTTGCTGCACACAGTACCCAATTATGCTGACTTCAACGGGACAAACAAGGTTGCCGAGTGCCAGATGTCACGAGAATACGTGGCAATCCGGCAAAAGAGGCGGCGAAACTTTGATGCAGACCCATCTTCTAAGAGCCTCGTGTCACGCACGCGCTCGCGTGAAAGTCCTGACGCGCCGAAACTTCTTTCTCGTCTCTAGCGTTTGGAGCTACCGCTCTTCTAGGAATAAAAAATAGCTAACCGTTCGAATTAAAGACTAACGATAAGTGGGATGTCGGCGAAAATAACGAGCCAAACGCCTGCTCTCTGTAGCGTTTAAGGGCGATCATCGTTCGCTCGAAAGTTCTAACGATTCCACCTAATTTGTCAGTTTCATCTCACAACTAGAAATATTCCGCGATGTAGAATGTTGGATACGTTATTGGAATATAGTACATAGAATGTTACGAAACAAACTCTTGTTCAATTATTTAGTTACAGTTATTGAACATTGAAGTTAGGTATATAATAATTTAAAAAAAACTCTTAAAGTTTCTATATTTGTATTTCATTTAACTCTTATAAATATTTGTGCAAAAGATAATTAGCAGATTGTTATCCAAGGAGAGTGAATCGTAACGAAAGCTTATGAATCTAAGCGAACTTTAATAAGCTAGAAGCAACGGAAGCTGCGATAAATTTATACCGAGGGGCGGAGAAATCGCATAGCGTGCGGATCTCAGATGGTTCCAAAAATAATTTCAGAAACAGCTCTCAAGGATAACACGATTCACAAGTTAACCCGGCACCTCTCGCGTGATTCGGATGTTACTTTAATGGCGGATGAGTCACGCACGTAGCACGGCACGACATAGTTTATAATCCCATGTCTTAATCGCATCGCAAATTATCACTTTAGTCGCTGAATATCTTCCGTACAATGGATCTAATCGCCGAGGCCTCTATTCTTGTCGGATAGTCGCATTCAGCTTCCTCGCGCAACAACAGCGCAACTACCACGTACCTGCTGGCGCCATTAAACACAAATCAATGGAACCGGCTTTGCACGAGATGGGAATCGCCGGCTACCTCGAGGAAGTACGAACAGGTGAAACGCGAGCAGATATGAGCGGGCATGTAAAGACGAACGTACTGAACGCGCTTCGGGCAAAGTAATACCGGTGAACACGTGAGGCAATTGGAAGATCTTTTGATCGTTCCTGCTGCTGCTGTGCTTTGTTTTGCTTCCCTCTACCATTCTCTCGCGACAGAGTACGTAATACTTGTCTGTAGAAAATAATAAGTCATAAAAAAAAGAGTGCACTGTGAAAAGCCTGACGGGATATGCAGTACGATATCGACGATAAACTATGGATCCTCCAGGGGATAATCGTTGTTTGAGGCGATTATAGTGGTTTAAAAGCATTGTGATACGAGGGACAGGTCCTACCACGCGGAATCGAAATTGGTATGTCGGTGCCCCCAGCAAGAACCTGCAGCGGCAAACAAGTAACCCGGCAAGGTGCCTGGCTACCCTATGCATACAGAATGCTGCTACCAACCTTCCGGGAAGGGAATTTATTATGTGATCTAATTTAAAGGTGCGTGATGTATGAGGCTGCGTTCTCGCCCTTCGATAAATTCAACGGGGCGCGGAGATTTTATGATTCGCTAAATTCCGCCTGAGGAATAGCGGCCGTACCGGGCCTTAAAGATGTCGTCGGCTTGGTGTTTCTCTCGCCCATTCGGCTTGAGACGCGCGATATAATTTTCTAGCGTCCATCATTAAATGGAAGTAGAAGACTGCCTCGCGGACAAAGCTAAAGCGGGTATGAATTTAAATAATACCTCGATATACATGCCGCATTCGTGTTTTTTTTACGTCTATAAAAAAGGGGAAGCCCAGACGTGAAATATCGGTTAGCTGGCAGCTACACGGGCCACGTAATTTTCGAAATTCGGTCCGGACCGATATCCGCGTATGAGATATGAAGACGTAACGACGCTCGTTCGAGCCGGAGCCGAGCGCGCCCGCGCCGACTGCATTTCTGCGGCCGACTCGCAGTTGGAAATATTGCGTAATTGCTCAGTGCACCTGAAGCCGAGATCGCGCGAAGCATCCCTACGGACGAAACGAGGTACATAAATTTCCCGACGCTCGCGTTTACAACGCGTAATTAGTTGGAACTCGAAAAATTCGGCGAGACGAGCGTCACCGAGCGCCGTTCAACCGTGTTTGTGTGTCTGAAGACGGAAAAAAAGAAGGTCACGTCGCGATTCCCATCGCTTGCAATGTATCGGCGAACCAGGATACAAATTATGCAACGAACACCCAAGACGTTAAATTCCGCTCTTACGAGTGCGCTATACTTCTTAATTTCTCCAGCACGTGCCTGCCAATTAAAAAATCGCAGCTGCGCATAATTATTTACTTATATATCTGTGCATACGTACGATTTGAGGTATCTTAACACATTTTCAACAGATATTTCATGTTTGAAACGATTCGGCGTGTATCAAGGCTCATTTCACGGGCATTTCTTGTATCTTTGTACTGTGCCATTACCAATGTAACTTCAAAAAAATATTTTCTATGGAATTTCTTCAAGATTTATATTAATCATCCAATTAGTTTTTCAAATTTTACCACGTACGTACGATTTAAGATTTCTTTACACATTTTCGACAGATATTTCATGTTCGAAACGATTCGGCGTGTATCAAGGCTCATTTCACAAGCATTTCTTGTATCTTTGTACTGCGCCATCACCAATGTAACTTCAAAAAAATATTTTCTATGGAATTTCCTCAAGATTTATATTAATCATCCAATTAGTTTTTCAAATTTTACCACGTACGTACGATTTGAGGTTTCTTAACACATTTTCGACAGATACTTCATGTTCGAAACGATTCGGCGTGTATCAAGGCTCATTTCGCATGCATTTCTTATATCTTTGTACTGCGCCATTACCAATGTAACTTCAAAAAAATATTATCTACAGAATTTCCTCAAGATTTACATTAGTCATCCAATTAGTTCTTCAAATTTTACCACGTACGTTTTGCATATACATATATCAATGTATCTCATATATAATATACAAGACAATTTAATAGAAGAACAATGGTTTACGATGGTGCGAGAGGGACTATAAAGCCGAGCCTGAGCTTGTAGATCTTAACGTACAGGCAATTTGCTCCGACCGGTAAGCTGCGCGGTGTATACGCCGCAATCCTATGCGCTCAAAAAGTAATTTTACGCACTGTTTACACTGAGACGGCAGTTACGCGAGAATCTACACTGCGAAGATCCAAGAGAGGCTATCAACGTAAATCAATAACGAGAGCACTTTGGCGGCGTATCGGCCAGCTGCCATCGCCGCCGCCGCCGCCACCGCCGCCCGCTCGAACTGGCATACCACCGGCTATTGCTCTCTCGAGAGGCCACTTCTACTTTACAAGAAATCATATTGATGACGTTGTAAATAATAAATCCACCAGTTCGTGCGGTTTTCGCGCTTAGCCAGCGTGCACTTTCACCAATTATCTAACATTTCGCGAGAACGCACTCACTTGTCGTTCGTTGGATATCAAAAGCGTTTTTCCCGCGGCAAAGTCGGTAGCACTTTGCGGTTACCTAAGCTCGACATTTCGGAATCGCATCGGGTAAAATATCGTCAAACAACCGCGCGGCATGGAGTATTTGCATATCGCGCGCGTTCGCGCGGTGCGCTACGTGCCGAGTGCATGTTTATGACGCGCCGTTTTACGAGCCTCGCGAATAAATTCAGTTGCAATGTACACGATAAAATCGATTCCGAGCGAAAATTACGCTTTACCCCGCTTTGAAATGTTACGTTCTCGTTTGCATCCGCGATCGAGATGAGTTGACACTTGTTTCTACTCACATCACGCGCAATGGCGCACAATCGGTGCACGCCCGCATTGAAATTATATTAATCGATGACGGTAAAATCTGAGGTGGGCAACGGGTTATTAATTCATCCTTCACATGCGCGAGAACATTCAGTGATTTTATATGCTGCCCCTCACGACCAGCTGTGCAAAGAACGCCGGTAAACGAGATCGAGCAAAAATGATTTAGTTTCGACAGACGCCGCCCGATGAATTGTGGCGCGATCTTCTTGTAACAGAGATCATAACTCGCGATGAATTACGAGGCTTTTTGGGGATCGGTTACCGCAATCGCGATCTGTTGATCGCCAACGTAACTTTGTACACCGCGGCGACGAATGCCGGCATGTATATCTGTTAGAGTCGTGAAAGCCTGTATATACATTCACTGAAAAATTCTTTAGGAAAGATTGTAATTTAAGGAAACATAATCCTGAGAATTCGCGTTATCAAGCTTCTCGTAGCAGATGCGGTTTAATGCAACAATCAATAAATTTCCGTTTACTGCATTAATGCTGAGATTACTGCAGACGACCGTCGGATGCAGCGGTGTCGACAAACGATTAACAGATATTTACGCCGTCGTTGTGGGATTATGTTTTACGGCATTCTTAGATGGAAGGCGACCGCGGTCTTTAGCGGGATAATAAGCAACGATAATATTGAAAACTTGTATCCATAGAGGTATTCATCGTAGCCGTAGGTAGCTCGCGGAGGGACTCCGAAGGCTCCACCGCGGTTATTATTAACGGAAATGGCGGTTCGTTATCCGCTGACTGACAAATACGATGCTCAGCGTCCCTAATAAAATCAGTGTCTCGTGTGTGTTGGTACGTCGCATAAAGTACACGAGGACGTAATTGTATGGTATTATCGTGTCTCCGGGGCTATCACTTGCGGTGTTTAAGGCCATCATTACTCCCTGACAGCTAGCCACTGGTAGAACGCGATGAAATTATTGCCGTTTTACAAAACTCTCTATCTCGCTTTCTCCTTCCCTCGGTTTCGGTTCGTCCTATCGCCTTCCCGTTCGTCTTCCTTGAAGACTTGCAGCGTCTTGTTTGGAACGAATAATTATCGCAACGGTCGGTTTCGCATTTGTACACTTGGCTGTAATCGGCGATGCATTCTTAAACGAGCGCGCGTTTCTCAGACGAACGCGAGACGGCGTACAGTTATTCCGATAAATATTCATAAAGCAGGAAAGATGGAATGTACACGAGTTGCTATCTCGGCCCGGACTTGCTCGCTAAACAAGAAGCATAATAGCCTGTTATAACTGTAATTGTTTAGCATGTCGTGATTTTACGCGCAGAAATGAATCCGAGAGAGAGAGAGAGAGAGCTGCTCCGAGATGAACGAGTAAGGGTGAGTTTAGAGATTCCGAACTCGCGAGCGGCATTCCGGGATCGCTCGAGCGTGGTTTGTCCCTACGTTCCGACGGCGTTGGCGAACGCAGTGGTCAGTGTAGGCGGAGAAAGACAGCCACTTGCACGTGCTGCGAGGGACGACGGAGAGGCGAGCAAAGGGATGAGGGGGCGGAACCGAGGAGCTTAATTAATGAGACGTATGCGGCAGCTGCAGATACCGAGATGCATTGTAAATACAGTATCTAAAAAAGAACTATTGTCCCCGGACGAGAGATTTATACCTGTTCCAATTACACTCGCATCGAGGCGTTCGGTATTTTTTCATTCGTCGAGACAATTCGCATTGGACGCCCTTTTTGCGTCAATGTCCTCTCGATAACATTTGCGGCACGGACCTGTCGTTATAGTTGCAATTTACATGGGGGCAACAAATGCTCGGTCGTTGGTGACCAGACGAATCGTAAAGCGCATCGACGCGCTCGTAAATTCGCTAATAAGATACGACGAAGGTCCTTATGTCTTGTGGCAAAAATTAGCGGGACATCTGCGCTTGACTCGCAGCCATAAGTAAATTCTAGGTACGAGAAATATATCGGGACTTGAGATTGCATTTTTAGATAAAATAGATTTGCGAAAGAATTTTACTATTGATTGACAAAATTGCAATATTGCTGCGAAATACCGCGTCGTTTAAATCGTCCGCTATTACGTCGACGTGTTATCTCCTGTTTTATCAAAACAGATATGAGAATTAGTAAGCATTACCGTGTTGAGTTACTATCGCATATAATAGCCATTACGTGATGGTAGATGAGCGCAGCAGTTAAAATCATTTCAGTGCACCTCCAGTCTCGGGCGAGCGCAAAAAGCTGAGAGCCGCTGCCGCCGGTAGTAGTAGAAAGTAGTAGAAACGGAAGACAAATTACGTATCATTATCCTTTCCACTTCATTCACTGTGAAGGATCCATAGAGCTAACCGAACGCGCACGCTGCGTGTCGAGCGCTCGTTCGAGCAGCGAGTCTACCAAATGAAACCCAGAGCGACTCGTTAATCCCACTCAGCGCGTTCCGAGCCTTGAGCAAATGCGAGATTAAATTCATCAAAATCCAATCCTGAGCAAGTGCCCGGGGTGCAGCGCAAGCAAATGAATAATGCATAAGTGGCACGCCACCTCCTGCGTCCTGCTGCCCTTCTGCCCGTCTTGCTGCCCGGGTCAGCTTGACATCGCCTGATTAGATCGTGCGGGACGCGTCTTACGGAGTATCTGTTCCGATGTGGCGAATTCCCGCGGGAACTGACAACGAAAAGGCCGCAGTCGGCAACTAAGAAGTAAAGCAGAAGTGAGTGATTGTAATTGCGGAACAGTAGCCGGGGTATTGCGAGTCGCCTTCAGCGTATGTTGCGTGCACTTTGGAAAGCGATGTACGTCAAATGCATTGTGAGCAACAGCGATGTTCCCATGAACCCAAAATACTATCGTCCGGGAAGAGAAACCCTTTACGTTTCTTCGTCGCGGAATAGTGCTGCGTAAAAGAATATCGACAATAGATTGCAGAAGATCGACAATACATTGAACATATATTTTTGAAATGCAGAATATTTTTATATTCATGACTACAGTGTAGTTTTTTTGATACTCGGTAGCAGAAGCTTGCTGGTAACAGCCTCTCAAACAAGGAAACGTCCTCGAAAACAAACCTGTTGCAATAGTTGACGTTTTTTTCTGCTGGATGTTGACAAGAATCGTGTGCATGTTGCATGGAACGTAAAAACAACAGGTTGCAGTCGAGTGCGCTCAGCGTTCGTTAAGTGGGTTTGGATATAATGTTGCAAGGAAGAAGAGGGTTTCAAAATGCCCACGCGGCACAAAAACGGGAACGCGTCTTTCGCTGTAGCTGATATTTTTTTACCTGCAGATGTACACGAGGTCTGTTTTTTTTTCAGCCTCATGTTTTGCAGATATAGGTAGAGACGTACAATTTGAGATCTACCAATGGAACATAGCTTTCTTCGATGCGCTACATTATTCAAAATTTGCAGTAATGTTCGACGTCGACTGTGAAGGCTGTTATATAAGCTGTAAAAATTGTAAAAATGGAAAGGGCACATAATATGTGAAATATTTAAATAATCTTTATCTATGAGAGCCATTGGTACCAGATCTACGAAGTCGGTCCTTCTAAACCGAGATGGTCCATGATGTAAAATTCACAGAAGGTAGTGGCGCTGGGGCATGTCGAGATGAGGGTAAGTGGTTGCTTTCTCGTCCTTCCTCGGCGGTCCAGCCGAATCAGTGTGGATTGTATGCAAATTGCGGTAGCGGCTACTTGAGCGCCGCCACATACGAGCCGCACGACGGGGAAAGGCAGCAGTTCGTTTTTACCTTGGCAGAAGCCTGCGGTGTCTCTGAATAAAACATCTCGCGAGGAATTTCAGCCCGAGAAAAGAGAAAGAGGACGAGGGAGGAAAAAAGAAAGAGGGAGGAAAAGAGAGAGAGAGAGAGAGAGAACCCCGCTCGTGGCTCTTCTACACCGAGTTGTTAAGTACACGTCGCACCAGCTGATACTAATTAAAATGAGGCTCACTTTGGCCGTGTGTTCTCTCGTTTCTTTTCGCTTCGTACCCTAGCCACCCCCTTCGTCCACCTTCTCTTCCATGCAGTATCTTACTCCCCTGCACGGATCCCTTCCCCCATTCTGTTTTCTCTTACCTGACGCCGCTCGTTTGAAGAGTGAGTCTCTGTGCCTCACGGCTAAGAATATAAAGATCCTACTTAGCCGTTATTACGAAGCTACCTACGTGGGTAGATCATTCCGTGCCACTGTTTTTTTCATACCGTTGCACGTGGACGTGACAGGGAAAATGGCAATAAACGGGAAATCAAAGTTTTAGGAATAATGATGATTACTTGAGCCAAAAGTTCATTTGATCGAGATTTTTCAAGGATTCGAAAATTGGGGGAATCTAAGGAATAAAAGAATAAATGATTTTTATGAAGTAACAACGTGCAACCACAGATATTCGAAAGCACATAACAACCTTCGATGTTACGATTATCAATTTAATAACCTTTTCTCGTTGATCGTTAAAAATTGAAAGCGAGACAAGATATCGTCGGAAGAAATTCGATAATCGATAAACAAGTATCTTAAAAAAGTATTACGATCCGTGTAGCCCAGCCCACCAGCTGCATCTCGTGCGAATTACTGTCCGCCTTTTATCCACCCGTGTCGAAATTAACGAGTCTCACCGAGGATGTAGTTAGTGACTGATATTTCACTTGTAAGAGTGAGAGAAAAACGGTGGGAACTATTATCTAGTTTGTGTCGGATAGCAAGCGGGAAAATAGCGCACTCGCGTGCATCCTTATGTTGGATTTAACGGGGCACTTATCTGAGCTAATAGGGACAGGTGGTACTATCAATAAGCGGTCGGTACCATTCCCAATGAGACGTGCTCGTGCGAGGATCTTACGATGCGAAACTATTGCAATAAACCGCGATGACTCGCCCTCGCTCGGCTAATGGAGGCTGTCCGAAAAATCTGAGGGAGCAGGTGTTGCTTGCTGGTGGCGACGTAGTCTGAAAACGGCAGTGCTGCTGGCTGCGCTCTTTACGACCGAAAAGCAGGAGCTATCGCGTGACGTCGAGCGGTTAACGAGATGAATAAGTAATATAAACGCTTCGACGACCAAGGCCTACGTAAAGTCGCGCTCGTATTGCTCGTTTGTTCGTCGCGACTAAATTAGACGTTGACGGAGACACGGGGACTGATTGGACGCTGCTCGGTCAAACCTTGTATTCGACGTAAGATCGATTCGAAGAACTCAAAAAGTCGCCTGCCTCGAGCTATGCATTTCCGATTATGTTAGCCTATGTCCGCCGTACGTTCGTCAGGAGATTAAGTCTGGTTATTTAATGAATGTATGAATATATATGCAAACAAGTTTTCTTTAGAATCATGTTACTTTAGAAAAATTCGTGACATGTACGATTGGGTTAAAATTATATACAAATAAATTGACGTTAACGGAGGATCCCATTGAAAAACTTTTTTTTCATAAAATTGTACTTTTAATATAAATTAAAAAAAAAATTAAAATATTATAATTGACATATTTCTGAGGACATACATCGATCATCAATTTAAATATTTAATTTAAATATTGAATTTTCCAATAAAAAAACTATTTTCAATAATCGGTGCGTAGTTTACTTCTGTTTGTTTTAATTAATTTTACATACAAAATAATATGTATTTATTTAAAATATGTATTTAATTTTATTATAATTAAATACAGAAGATGTTATCTCTGGTCGATTTTGATAGCTCATTATTTTTGTATGTAAACTTTTGTTTACTTTTTTTAATTTAGTAAACTACGTACCAATTATTTAAAATA
>VBVQ01000013.1:97649-147795 GCA_011636635.1 Tetramorium simillimum | reverse complement strand
CTCCTAGTGGTATGGAATGGTTAATGGAATTACACGGGATATCGCGCGCCATCGGGACATCTTGGATAATTCCGTTAACGAGGCAACTGCGCTTTAATGACAGATAACAGATTTTAATGACGGATATCGCGGAATCGCTTCAAATATGCGAATACCGGTTGTAATACGCGGCTCGATATGCGCGCGCGCGCGCGCGATTCTCGCGAAGGAAAGATCGGCTGTGTGTCACGCGAAGCGAGGAAGCATCAAATAATTCTTTATTAATCCTGAGTGAGTTCTACATCGATGGAATTTCGATCCGACTCTCGATTATCCGCATTTAATCGACCGGCGCGAAAGGAGAAAAAAATAAAAGCGACTCGGCTGAATTTCGCCGAGGGGGAAAATTAACTTCAAACGATACGAAGAAACCATCGCTAAAGTATGCATCAGTGGTTTTTTAACTGCATAAACCGTCTGTAATTATTTTCATCCGGCGGATTTACGGACACATTCCGCGAGGTCGCCATGAACGCGTTACAAAGCGAGAGGAGGGAAAAAATGCGTATATACCGTCGCTTTATATCGCGGGACGAAAACTTGAGCGAAAACGGCGGTGGGAGATGTAGCGTTTGAAACGCGAGATAGGATATGTAATTTATATCGCTGTTTTATTGCGAGGACGACGAGGGGCGTTGGAATCTTTTTACGTGCATTTTTTGCATGTAAATACGGTCGCTTTCGGCGCGAGTCGCGTTAAAGAACGGTGCTTGTAACTCTGCCAGACACTCGCGCAAAATGCGATAAACATGTAGAAAAATATCACGAGAATGCCATGCGGTTACGTCGCACTAATTATTTTAGATACAATACATAAATGTTTATTCATTAGGTATTAAGCGATAGCTGGATTATAACGCATCAAGAACGCTTGCTGATGGAAAAATATAAAATAGATACAAAATGGACAAAAATAAGAAAAGACAATCTGCCACGTTAATAATTTCACTATTACTACATATTTAATGTTTCAGCATGATAATCGTATCTATCATTACAATTTGAATAATTTTTTAAAAATCTTTTTAAGAAAATGGAGGCGATTAATGCGCTCGATAGTACAATAAAGTATGCTCAAATTTTCATTGCAGAATAAAATGTTTGTTTATTCTTTTTTCGAACGTAAGGGACATGGAAATATTTCAACGTTACAGCGAGATCGTCGCGCGCGGATTATATTAATTTTCTCGAATGATTTCATCAACGCAACAAAATATAAAAATAAAGTTACGTGCATCCGGTTTCGGAAGTGCCGCGGAAACTGTTGTAATTTGTAGTGCAAATTTCCATATAGATGCCCCTGTGTGCACTGTTGTTGATCCAAAAACAAAAAATTTATACGCCATTCGCCCATATATTGCTGAAGATATTCAAAAAAGTTCAATACAACGCGATAGGTATCGTGCACGGATATAAATTTATTCTTTTTTTTTTCCCCGAGCTGTTATCGTTTCGGTTTAATCGATTCAGCCCCGTATTACTTTCTAAAATACAATATGCAAAATAAAATTCTATAAAATTGTGCGAGATGAAAATCACGTACCGTAAAATAAAAAGAAAAAGCGATGCCGTAAATTTTTCTTCTTTTAAATATAAAGATCACGACTTTCAACAACAATGCTAACAATCAGCTAAATCTCTCCTCATTGAAGCCTGGCGACGTTCAAACTCCGCCGCAATTACCGTAAAAGCCAGAAGCCCGCCACCAAAAGAATTAACCGACAAAACGCCGGGAAAACGACTGCGACGTCCGCCCTGAGTTCGCGACTTCGCGTGGCGAAAGAAAGTGGAAGGAAGCGGAGGAAGGATATAAAATGTGTTCAATGCCGTCCCGATCGACGCGGAAAACAGAGCACGTCGACGACGACGACGAGGAGGAAGAAGCGAGATGGCAGGAGGAGAGAAGCGGAAAGATGAGAGGAGAGCACGGCGGAATCGGCGGCAGGCTAGTCGGCAGCAGATTCGAGAGTCTCGTCCCGAACGAGGTCGAGTGAGAGAGGAGCGACCTCGCGCGCGCAGTTTCCATTGTCGAAATGTCGTGGACGGCTACCGGGGGTGGTGGAAAAAGGAGCAATGGAGACGGCACAGCGAACAAAGCGAACAGCCCTCTGCCCCCGGTACCACGCTTCGCCGGAGGTAGAGGAGATCGGTCCGTAGACCTCGTAGAACCGGGTCGATGGCGGTAAAAGCGCACGCCGGCTCTTGGCAGTTAAGACAAGCCAAGGTTTTCCCGCGGTTACCAATTGTTTTCCCCTCGTGTCGTCAAAGATGAACGCGCGCGCGGTTCGTTTCCCGACCGCGTTCTCACTCGCGCGACTCGCGTCGAGAGTAGACGAAGGCAGTGGAGAACTGTGTAAAAGTGCGCTACGAGTGTATATTTTAGCATACAAACTGTGTGATGTATAAATGGAAATCCTAGTTGGTATTGTTGAGAACCGTGCAGTTAAGTCGAATGAACGGGAGAGTTTAAAAGTCTCCGAGCTCGCGAGGATTCAGTTTGCCTAAAAGCCCCCGACGAGACGAAGATACGGAATTACACCAGAGGACAGACCTACATATTACGTGAGACCTGCTCGAGGAAACTCCTTTTATCGCGAGCGCCATAGTCTTACTCGGCAACTCGAGAGAAAAACCAAAGACACGATCATGTGCTACGCTTTTCACTAGAATGCTTTCACTGGGTCAGTTCTGCTCCTAACTTCTATATGTGGAATGAAAGGTCACGGAGAGGCAATGTTCTCCTCGTAGTCTTTTTTCCTTCCACCGTCCAGTCATCCTTTATTCGCCCTTCCTGCTCGCCATAACGATAAGAGAATCCAAGATTACGCCCGGTTTCACGAGATAGCTTCGTTGAGCAAAAATTAGTCGCTTTTTTTTTCAATTTCATACTCTTGTTCTTCATATTAAAAAATTTAGTAAAGCGAATTAACGTACGCAACTTCAATAATTATATCAGATGAGTCGTCCAAGAAAAATTGTGAAAAAAATAAGTACTATTGTTGGTAGAAAATAAACGTATTAAATAACAAAACAAGTTCCATAAACATCCTTTAAAATCCTTAAGACTCATTCATCCAACCGTCTGGAAAGTATAAATGTTTAATGCAAAGTTTGCAGAAAAATTTTAGTATGGTTGGTTATTAAAACACATCTCGGAAACGCGTAACTGTTATAAAAGTGGAATATTGCGAATATATTTTTTAAAGCGGAAGCACTTTTTCTTATAAAAGAATGGAGTCATAATTAGACTGAAGGCGACTTCAGCGCGTTTATTCCTAGACGCGACTACCCGCGATCCCCGCGAGATATTCGCTCGCGCTTATGTTCCGTGACGAGACGTCTCGCCGACAGTGGGGTGGACGCGCGTGCATCGGCCGCGGAGATAATGGCGTGCTCGGGCGAGGTATTTTTGACGCAGTGGAAACAATAACGGGGCTGTGTCTGGGATCGTCGATCATGCACCGGTGTTCCCAGAAGTCCGCGCCGCTCATAGACAGAGACAAGAGGGACCTTATGGCACGTACCTGACGAGTCACTCCGTACGAGCGATGGCTGACCACTTCAAGGAGCCAATTGACTCCACTGTGGGGGCCCACTGTCCTCGTGTTCGACGTACTTCACGGGCCGCCCACGTGGAGCCCGGCGATCACGTCATTGAAAAAAAGTTAAGAGAGAAATGAGTCAAGCTGAGATTTCAATTTTCAGATAGCTGAGAGAGAAAAAAAGGCGATATTTTAAATTGGCTTAATGATTCGACCGAGAGTGTCAGTAACTTCAATCAAGTTCATTGCATTATTGGGAAATGGATTAACCCCTTAACTCTGCCCCAGACTATCTCTCCTATTCTGGAGAAAAATTTTCAAGTGAATTTTCATGTATTTGCAGCTTAAAACGTAATAAGCTGAAAAAAAAGTTTTATTCGTATAGGTATGGAAAACGTAATTATAATTTTTTATAGCTTCATATAATTTTTTTAATTCAGAATTTTTTAAATTTTATTTTATATCTTTTTAACGTCGAAAAAATTAAAGATAAAATATGTCCAATAATAAACCGAATGTTACCAAATGAGCAAACTGGATTCCGTATTACGAGATTCTTATTGTCAAATTCACTTATTACTTGGCAAAATTGCGAAATCGCGATAGATGAAAAACGGTAACACGGTTATGTAAATATATCACCATTTAAATTACGTCACGTCGTCGATGCTAAAGACGTGATAATTCGACAACGTTTACCCCGGCGTGTGTCGAACCGCCTCTAAATCCAACCACCAACCGGCCGCCTCACCCATTTTTTCCACCGTAATTCCCGGAATTTGAATTTATTCGCCAACCTGCCGACCGGCCGCGATTATTACGTCAGTAATTAGTTCCGGGTTACGTTCATATATACGTATCGCCATCGTTGATCGGCGGGAGGCAAAAAAAAAAACGGCACGATAAACGTCGATTTCGCCGCGATAGGCGGTTCACGGAAAAGAAATCGCGTGCGGATAACGAGCACCGGTTTGCCTTATCCGACGGCCATTGGACGACGAAACGCGGGCTTCCTCCCTTGAACGGCACGATCGCGGAATACAGGGGTTGATTCCTCCCATCGTTTCGCCCCTGCCTCCTTATTCTGCAGCCTTGCCTCATGCCTGCTAGGCACTCCTCGCTGGAAAACATGCGATTGTTTTGCGTTCAAGTTGAAACATTCAGAGCTGTCTACAGATTAAATTCATCGCATTTTTTTTGTTTGGTTATCGTTTGTGGATTTTTCAATTAATTTAAAGATGATGCTTTCTTAACGAAAACGTTACCGAGTAATTTTCTAATATAAAATATCTTAACAAACAAAATTTATATAGAAATTCAATTTCGATTGAACTATTCATAGAAATTAGAAAAATAAAATTTATTTATAGAAATTCGACAAGAAAACTGTTTTAACCGTCGCTTAATATTGTTATACATAAACCTGTCTTATATACTGAATATTTATGTATATGAACGATAGAAATATAAAACAAATGAAAATATTTCTTTCACACGACATTTTAAAATAAGCAATTACTTATACAAGCTACCACTATCAATATGACGATTATTGAACTCTTAATATAAATGGTCATGATTCCAAGTATCAATATGTGCACCGACATCCATCGGTCTTCTGCAAATTCATTTCCATTCTTGATACACATTCAGCGAATGAAACGTTCCGTGAACGAGTATCGTCACGGAAGGATGGATAAGTTACGTGTATTCTCATCGATATCCCGTCGCCACTGCAGCTCAAGCTTGAATTTTTATCTCAATCAACATAACGGCGGATCGTATTGACTAATAGCATACGATTAAACAGGTATTCATATATAAATAATTTTTTAATTAAACGCGTTCTTTCATTTCTTTGCACCTTTCCGTTTTTTTTTTTCCGAACGTATGCTAAATTATCCTATAAAGAGACATCGTGTAACAATATCGATGGCAAGACGTTTCCTGGAACGCGCGGAAGATTCTTCGCCGCGATATTTTCCATTTCCCCACTGATAGCCACGTAATAGCTGCGATGTACGCAACTACGACGCAATCGATCGCGGCTATTATGACCTATGACGAATGTTGCGCGCTCTATGACGTTTCAATGACGATAGCACATTCTATGACGATGCAAATATGACGTCATTGTACATCGGTCATAGGAAACCTTCAAAGGAAACTATTTGCGGGCAGCGACCTTTCGAATCGCCGACCCGCCGAGTATTACGTATTCATGCCCACCCCGCTTTTCCCTACACGCTAGAACGGAATGATGTATGCATACGTTCGCGCGCACATTTCTATGAAACTTGTGCGGATTACGTCTAACGATAGACGAATGCGCTCCGATTTTCCAGAAGTGACGTCTACGTAAGAATTAAATAATCGTCACATTATCATCGGCAAACATGACCGATCACAGTTTCATGGCTACGTTTGCATCGCGATAACATTGAATTTTAAGAAAACGGCTCGGAAATGGCTCGGAAGTGGCGTGCATCCAATTACGGAACACTTCTTTTCTTTTCTATCCGTTTTATATTTGTGAAATGTAAAGCAGCGCGAAATTACACCCGTCTCAAAATTCCCAGAACGAGCTTAACTGCTTCTGAAAATCTGTTAACCGGCTAGGGCGAAACACTTTACGTGACCCGTTTGGTTTCGCGAGCGCCGGCTGGACTGCGACCGGCTGGATTAAAGAAGGATAACGGTGCTAATAGCCGTTGTGCAACTGCGCGATATCTGCTAACCACCACCGGCCGACGAGTTTATTCCTTCGACGTCCTTTTGCGGCGATCTACTTTGAAAATTACATCGCGCGGCGGTCGCACTGTAATTGCATTGCATACTTCCTCAAATCGCATTCTTATGCATTATCTGCGACACGCAAACCGAACTTTAGTCGCATTTTATTTCCGTTTATTCCGCGAATCGCTACGCCATTGCGCAGCAGTGCGACGACAATCCAAGAAACATTAGTCTCGAGTTTATCCTTTCTTCTATTTGAAAAAAAAAACAGGCTTAACGTCGTTGCTATATCTTTAAATTTCGAGAGATTATTCTCAATTTTCACCGAAATATTTATTGCTATATCAAATATTTATTGCTATATCACAATTATTGCTATATAATAAAACTTATAAAAAAATTGTGTTTTTATTTTTCATTACTATTTAATTTACTTAGTCTCTTAATATTGCATATCAATAAAATTGTAAATAATTTCAGATATAAGTAGTGAGAGCATTAGACTCGAATGTTAAGAAGTTGCTGTAAATATGGCGTAAATAGAAAGATCAATCAAATTAGACTTTGTCCTAGTTTCTAACTCAAGTTACCTAAGAATTTAAACAGATGATTGTTATCCGGAAGCTTCGAAGAGTTAACGCATAATTCTCCAATAACGTTGGCGGAAGTAGCGCGCTGCTTTTCTAACGAGAATCTACAGGAGGAGCTCCGAACGAGATATCGATTCGACTCCGGTCCGTACGATATCCGAGCGATATTTCTCCCGCGAGCCGATATCGCGAACCGTTCCTTTCTTCCTTCTTAATTTCAGCCCGTTATCTCCCGATCCCCTCGCGTGCCACGACCTACTTAGAACGATCGGCTTCCGGCTGCCTGTCGCCGCTAACGTTAACGTAGGAGCCCCCGGCAAGCGGAGCGAGAACATTAGGGAAAATCAATGATCGTCCGTCTCCGGCTCGCGTATCCCCTCGGCGGAGCCGTGCCGATCGCTTTATTCAAATGATCGTCCGGATCGCGATTTCCGGCTCGTCAGATGGCGCGGAATGTACAGCGCGTGTCGGTAATGTCCCCGGCGCCGGAGTGGGATCGGATTGTTCGCGGCGACGAGCCGGGTTTTACGACGATGAGGATCCGTAGCCAGCATCCGAGAGCGTGCCGCCGGTGGTTACAAATCGTCCAACCAACTTTCGGGCGTCCTGAAGGAATTGCCGCGTGGAAGAGCGAGAGAGACGTAGATCCCGGGAAACGCGGAAACACATCGTTCTTAGAGTTCGGCTCGTCGGCACGTGCTTACGATTGGATTATATCGCCGCATCTGACGCGAGTCAGATGTTACGTCGCTATAAATGGCGAGTGTCTCTCCTAGGGCTTCGCAAACTTATAGCACACGCTGTAAAATTATTTGATGGTCTGAAGATCTCAGAAATCTTCACCGTACTCTTCTTCCAAATGGGACAAGGAAGTTTTGAATTATAAGATTGAAATCCAAAGAATTTTAAATGCAAATAAAATAAAATTATAAAATGCAACTAATTAATAAAACAATTAGAATTATTAACGTGCGTAATACTAAATTGATTGAGAAAAATTGACGTTTACAGTCGGATTGGCGCTAAATGAGAACGCATCGTTTCAAGGTGCGATCTTCAAACCTCGCGATTTATAAATCATGATAGTTGTTACAATAAAAATTGCATATCACGTAGTAACGTATTAGTCAAAAAGATAAAAATTGTCAATTTATGTTTTCGCGTTTTCGAGCCCGCGATTCTTTCGAGAGTTATTATCGTCTGCGGAGCGGAATAAACAATATCGCTTCCACGATCGTGATGGCGAACGAGTACGTATGACAGACCGAAATCGGCGAGCGCTCGCTCGACGGAACATAAGTGGGTTATCCGCGTTTTCGCTCGAACGAATGCCGGGCTCGAGCTGCCGACCCCCGTACTGCAGCGTGCAATTAATTATGCCAATTGATCGAGTGGGTATCGGTCCGGCACGGCCATGCATGTTAATGTGCGAAAGGACATCTGTTTCCCCTCCGCGTGTATCCGCATCGAGCCGCACAGACACAGCCATGCGACGACAAACGCGTACGAAGTTCGTACTACGAACACGTACGTACGCACAATCTGCACCCACGGGGTCCACGCTCCGCCGAGAAATACGCGCGTGCGATCGTACACGTGCGCGACAAGTGTCGCGCTATAGTTACATGTGAATCCACTTGAAAGTTCTGTCAGACGTACAGTTCTTTTTAATCCGCGGCAATCATCGGTTCTATCTACAATCGTGACTTTTTAAAAGAAATTCAAGAATGAAGGAATCTGAAATAATGATATTTTTCGCGTAAGAAACAAGGAAAAAATTATACAAATCTTTCTAATTGAGGAAGAAACTTTTGGAATTATATGTATCCACACATACAGCCTGCGAATAATTGTTTCTTATAATTCTCTTCGATTATTTAATGTACTTCACTCTTAAATAACGCATCCATTTTTAGTACATTTTTAAAAATTTGAGCAAGAAATTGTGGAAGTAATAATAGCAAAAAATTTTTATGTTATTAATTTATTTTTACTTATGTATACGCTATTTTCACAGTGGTTCGGTAGCTTAATATTAATCTCGTAACTTTTTAAAAAGTAAAGCAAAAAATAGCAAAAAATTGGCAAATAATTTTCATGTTTTATTGATTCTGATAATTTGGCTTGTTAGCTTAATATACAGGTAGGGATTAATATAATTATTGTATGTAATGTAATATAATTATTAAACTATCTAAGCCAAATTATCAGACTGTAACCAGTCAATTTCTTAAAAGGGGACTTCCAATGTGTGCATAAAAAATTATTTAGACAAATAAATATTTTCTATAGATTCAGCGAAAAACATTGAGAGAGAGAGAGAAAGAGAGAGAGAGAATTCTGCATAAAAATTCCTGTCAACATTTCTATTCCAATTGAATGGCTAAATGACGCCAGACGTCATTACTTTTATTCGTTCCATTTTATGGTTATTCGAGTAAAATTCAGTTTAACATCATGCATTGATCACGCAGATTACGTTTGCATGCATTGTACGCGATTACTCGACAGAAAGAGAATCAGGTGGACGCTAACAATGATTCCACGAGACGGGCAGCGATGTCCTCGAGCCCGGGGACATATGCTGCGGATTTTTATGACCCTTCCATCCCTACATCACCCTGACTACGTTCCCCCGAAGTACGATTTTACCCTAGCGCGATACACAAGCCGGCTCAGCGACAGCAATGTTACAACCATTGTGCAGCTCGCGTCGAGACGAGGGATCATCAGCGCTCATTGTCATCGACTAATCGAATTTGGCACTGACCGAATCGCTCACGTGGATCGCCCGGGCGTGTCGGTGAACGCGATGCACGTGCAATGTCGCCGTAAACAGAAGGGCACGGGGGTTTTCGATCCTATCGTGGCCGTGCCGTCAATGCATTCGTCAAAGGGCGCCTCGACGCTCGTTTCGACTGTTTATGTTGTTAATGTCTCTATCCTGATCAAGAGAATCGCTCATTATTTTCCGTAGTCCAAAAATTATCGCGGGATCTCTAAAAGTTTCGATTTGAAAAATATTATAATTCTATTAAACGCACAATTTTAATAACGCAATGCCATTTCCTTTTTATCGGAATAAGAATTTGGATAAGGATTAGAAATTCTTTTTCCTAAAATTGAATTGCACTGTAAATTTCCGACATTCTGAGCGTGGTAATAAAAACTTTGCGTATTATGCGAAGGTACCACGAGCGACATTGGACGAAAGCGTACCGGAAGCATAAGCGGCAGATTGCAACGGCGTTGGGAGCCATAACGCTCATGAGCGGGTGTTCGTATTTAAGGATTACCCCGACGCCGCGAGCGTAACTTCTTCGACGCAAGTGGTTTCGATTTTTACGGTGGCCTCGGCCAGGATCGGATTAATATTATTGCGGCAGACGTTCGGCTAGCGTGACTCGGAATGCAAAGTAGGAGAATCTAACGGTCTCACGAGCGCTGCATCAACAATTTTCGGAATATCTGTTCCTTGTAAGAGCGAAATTAAAAGTTTTCCAATGTCATACGCGGTAATTGGTTAACATTGTTTTCTCCAACAACACGTCTCTGAATCGAGTAAGAACGCTAGAAAAACCTTCTTGGTTTTCGGACCACACACCGTGTGGCTATTTCCGATGGGAACCGACCGCGCATACGATACGGCGATGTTTAAATACGTTCGTCTAATTATATCAGCGTTATTGGCTAGAAGCAGACTTCGCGCGTCAATAGTAAAATTATCGAAACGTTTGAAGGAAATGGTGTTGAGATAGTTAATGAACAGATAAAGATAGCTGAACATACTGTGAACACATTGTCCATATCAGATTATTCTGAGATTAAACCGGCCCTGAATCTTTCGATGAAAGATCGTGACCACCTATCGCGCGTACACGAGCACCACGCTGCGTATGCGCGAACACCTTTATGGAATATCCATGAGGACGGGTTATGGGACTCCGTGGCACCTAACAAGCGGTACTCGCAGCACCTTGTGCTACGCGAAGCAGCGGCGTCTCCATAAGTTAGAACCCGGAACGAATTACCTCTATTAAGTCAGTTAGCATGAAAGATTTAAAATTTTTTAACGTCTCAAGTAACCCCAGGGATATTCTATCGTAAAAATTGCAGTTAATTTTGAAACATAGATAAAATAGATAAAAATAGATAAAAATCGACAATCGATAAAAAGCGGAGACAAATTGAAATTCACTAAATAAAAAAAATCGACACAAAAGACTTACTCTAAATTCTTAGATATTAAAATATAGGTACAATGTAATTAGCGAAAACGTCGAAAAATTTTCTCGAAGAGATATCGGAGGATCAGACACTTGTTTCTACTTCAAAAGATGTTGGCGTGAAAAGGAGGGAGAGAGAGAGAGAGAGACGACGCGGGTTCTCGGCCCGCCGTTGTTCCGTTGCACACGTGCTCCTCGGCGTGTAGTCATTTTTGAAGCTGAAGACCGGTGTGTATTCCGGCCCCCATCGTATAATACGCAACAACGGCGTATAATGCGCTTCCGCGTGCAGTAGCTATTAAATGACTGGTTACATGGTCCGAGACGCGGCATAGTCGCTTCCTGAAGAGAACGCGCGAGAAGGGGGGGACGGAGAAAGGGGAACCTTAGGGATTCCCTCGAGGGCCATCTTGCCTGTGGATCCTAGGCAGAACTAAGATGAAGATGGATACGCAGCGAACGCGCTGGACCGCGCGGCGCTTCCTTTCTTTCGTGGGAGCGTTTCTGGGATTTGCTGGTGTCTGCTTAACGTCTTTTCCGGTGTCTTCGGGGAAAAGTGTGACTGATTGGCGATTTAATATTTTACGGAGGGAAAGGATATATACGGGACTCTTCACCGCGAATAAACAGCAGTCTCCTGTGGCGTTACTCCATGATCCGAAAGTTTTATATAACGTAATATTATCCTGAACGATATTTACATTTTTATAATTGCTAATCCAGTATAGAATTTATAACTTTCATCTATGGATAAGAATAATTATTTAAAAATTATTAGCGTTGCTCTAAACGCTACATTTACTTTGTTCTCAGTTTCGCACGGTATCTAAATTTACCGATACAAATAAAATTTGATAATAGTGTACCTTCATCGGAAGGTTTGATCTATTAACCTGTAGAAAATTGGCATTACATTAAACGTGTATGACTAAGTTGGATTTTCATCAGTGCAATTAACACGAATGCAGTACAAATAGAAGTATTAACGAACAGGCGAGATTTTAGTTTGAATCACCTTTGACAATTTTCGAACGTTTAATCCGCTCGCCGAATAATTGTACCTTTATCGAGTTACATGATTGTTTCGACGATCGCGCGAGAATTGACAAAATAGTTATACAACTGGATAGACGTGCCACACACATTTCACTTCGCGCTAGCGGAGGAAAACTTGGGAGATTCTCCCGAGAGGTATCGTCTTGAGGTCTTGAGGTAGAAGGAGATGGATATCCGTAGAAACGTCAGGAATTGTTTTCCTCTTCCAGCATCTCTGCCCTTTTGCTTTCCCTCGCGCGTGAAGTGAAAGACGTTGCACTAAATTTTCCAGCGGGATAAAAATTCATCATGCTCGCGGTACGAACGCGCGCCTCTGACCATTACAAATGCGCTGCTTCGATATCGATTAGGAGTATAATTACGCTGCTATTGTTAACAAGATATTTTTCTTGAGCAAATACTACTTTCGAGATCGTTTCAATTGTAATGGAGTTCTTGCAAATTCTCATCTTGAATTCTTAAAGATGTTGAAATGCTTCTTGCTTTCTAGATTGAGAAAGCATTGAAACTATTAATAAAAAATGTTTGTTCCAACAGTTATTTTGTTCCAACAGTTATTTCCTCAAGATATCTTCATTATTATTTTAAAAAATTTGCTTTTTTGATCCAACGTTACATTAATCTTTACGTCTATCAAGCTAGAATACTTACGGAGGCACAATCATTGTAATAATTTAACGCTCCAATCCTGATTTTATTGCTCTAGCTGTTTTGCGAGAAATTATTTTTGTGCTGTCTTTTAAAAAAGTTAGAATACCCATTTAGAAAAAAGAGTAATTAAAGAAAGACATTTATATTATAATGTAGTGCTAGTTCTGTGCTTTTCATATGTACCAGCTTAAAATTTGATACACTATCCTTTACGCCGCAAAATTACTCCAAAAGTGTATCTTTTTGAATCTGATCTATTGTGATGGCACAAGTAATGTATTAATTATGTGCTAACTTATTGTTTCAATCTCGAATTTATTAATTTTCATTTCTACTTATTGATTTGTATTCTAGCTTGATAGAAATTTGATTTTCTTTAATTCGTTTCCTTGAATAATCATATTAAATGATGACAATCGTCAACGATCTTTGTCAATAAAATTAGATTCTATTTTAAACATTACGGTTTTTTTTTATTTCAAACTTTAGCGAATTTATTTGTCTCATCGTGATAAACTCTAAAGATTCTCTACTGGTTTCCGGAAAATCTTGTGTCGCTTTTGCAAATCTCCGAATAATATCTACGCGGTAGATAATCAATGTTCCAAACGAGCACAATTGATTTATTATGCTGCTAGTATAATCCAGCGGAACGCTCGATTCCCGGGGGAAGGCAGGCACGAAAAGTCCCTCTCGAAAGAGAGTTCGAACGGGGCAATACGAAGTTCCTTCTCAGTTTCGATACCTCACGGGGGAGACAAGGGGGTATCGCTTATCCCTTTCGTTTCTCCGATTCTCGGCCGTATAGATATCTGGGCGCAGCATCTCGCATCGGATAGGAAGCGCTTTTGAGACTCCTCTCTCTCGGAACGTGCCGATTTTATCGGAGGAAGCCCTTTCATCCGCTCGTCAGACGATTCTACTCACGTATTATTCCTCCTCGGCCGTCTCTTAATGGGACCTCACCCCCTGCCTCCTTTCGAGTGCACTCGCTGTTTATCGGTTCGTCGAAGGTCGCTCGGATTATTCGCGATTATATTTTCGAGAATTGCAGGGACTTCCTGCTCCCGATCGAAGAGCTAACATATGATACCAACAATTATTCGAGCAATTTAGATAGAGTTTCAGAGTGTTATTAAAAATATAATATACAGAGAGAGATGTATAAAATATAAGTAAAAGTTTCAAGTGAGAGAAATATTGTCAAGTGTGATGAAATCCTCTTGATCAACAATATTTATTTATTTCAGATATCACTAAATATGTCGACCAAATAAATATAACGACTAAACCTTCAAACATTAATAACTTTAAAACACGAAGGAATTCGAATTGATAATAAAAGTTGATAAAATTGGCGAAATTATTAACTGAGGACCGTGAGCTATTTTGATTTCTGATACAAGTTTACGCTTCGCTCCAGCGGTGTTCGTAACTTCTCTCGACATGAATAAAAAGTCATGAGAATTATAAAGTGGAGCTTGCGCACATCTCGATTGCCTCCGGTATCGCCGCGTGTAATTTATCGTTGACGTCGAGCGCCAAGGTTTCGCCTCGTCGTCGAAGATACGCGCGCGGACGTCATCGAATTATGGAAATGTGCCTCGCGCGCCCGTTCTAATTCCCCTTTTATTATCTCCCGGCAGAGTTTGCCCGCCATTTCTATGATAATGGTGAATTTTTCCATCCGGCGTTCGTAACACACCGAGTCAAGAATCCGTGTCGCGTTGTATCGCGTCGCATCGGTGCATCACTCTTGCGAATTCGCCTATTGCTGCGTATTCGCTGCTATCGCTTTGCGCGAGCGCATCCGTGCCATCGGCAGTTATCGTTTCTTATCAGATCGCATCAGATTCCATTGTCAAAAGTGTCGCATAATCGTTGCAGTGGATTGTGTTGATTTTTCGAACTTCCTTGTACGCAAACGGCTATTGTGAACCATTTGCATAGGATCTCTCAATAGAATCAAGAGGCGGGAGAATTAAATTGTCGTCTCGTGGCTCACTCCTCTCGAAATTTTTATCTCATCGATTAGAATGATTTTTTAATTCTTTAGAATGATTTTTGAAAATAATATATACATTAATAACCACTAGTTTTTTTCGCGATGTTTGCAAATTGTATTTTTTAATGACGACTAAAGAAATTGGAAACTTATATGTAATATTAAGAACGAAAGAGATCGAGGCTTAAGATTTTCTGGGACGAGAGACACTCGATTTTCATTAGTAATTTACGATCTGACATTTCTTATTGAGAGATGACAATTTGACGCGTTTGCGGCAAAGCGAAAGATAACTCTATTATATGAATATATATTTATACTGGAAAAGCGCGCATTGGATTTAAATCCAATGCATAATGTAAGATCGCGAGAGCTATCTTGAAAAAATTAGTTTATCAATTGATTGACGCTAAACCAGCTTTTCGAAGAAAGCTGCACAAGAAAGAAGCGTAAAATTGACGCAGATTAAATTTACGATTATGACAGACAGGAATTTCGTGTTTAATAGATAAATGGAGTGTGCCGTAGGATAATTCAAATATGAAACTATAAAACTCAAGATTACGCTCATGAAAGCTTCACATTTAAATCCGCGGGATCGCCGGCGAAACTCTCGGATATGAGATATCTTAAATAATTCCCGGGCTGACGTTTTATCGACAACAAATCACTCGCATCCCCCCAGCTTCGCTCGCTCGCTCGTTCGTTCATTCGTTCGTTCGTCCGGTAGCGATCTTCGATATTTTCTCCCACCTGATGCCTTCACGTGCATTCTGCATTCTCTTCGGCAAGCTCCCTCACGCTCTATCGGCAGCTATTCAGAGACCGACGTGTACACGCGTACGCCGACACCGGGCCGGGAAAAGTGCGTCTACGCACGTATGCCGCGGCGGGAGAGACGAGCACAAATCACGGGAGGCGCGCCCTACGCGGCGCACAGGAGCGATGCATCACGAGGTACGGCTATTGATGGCTGTCTCCTGCAATTGACGTGCGAGCGTCGGGCTGCACGCACGCTACGTGCATCCCGATGGCGAGCGGTCGTCGAGTGCACGCGACCGGTGCACGAACCCTCCCCGACCACCTCTCACCGTATCTCCGCGCGCGAAGGAGGGAACGATATTATCCCGTGATGGATGCTCCATCCGTCAGGCATCGCGAATATCTCGCGCGACACGACCACGTCGACGAGACGCCATCGTCGACCCCCGACGACCTCGCAGCGACGCGACTCAATGCGCCCCGGCGTGCATGCGGGTCGACGTCGTCTGTCGCGTCGCATTCATCCCCCGAGAAACGACGGGACTACGTCGATCGACCCCCTCGAAAAAGTGAGCACTTGAGAATGAAGCGTCATAAACGGATGTGGTCTATCGTTGACGCGATTAGAGTTGAGTTATGTGAGGGCGCTTCGAATTTACAGCGAGTGTTAAATCAATTACGATTCTGAAAAAATCCTGACAAAACTTTTTTCACCAATTGAAATAAAAATTACGTTTAATTAATCTGTAGATAAATAAAATTAGAGAAAGAAAAATTTATAAAAAAAAACTCAATATTAAAAAAATTGCATAAATAAAAATTTAATTACATTTTACTGTTTGATAGTAAAAGTTCAATTTGTAATTTTAATATACATGTAAGGCATTTTAGAAAATGAACTTGTTTTTCGGCAGAATCGAACTGACCTTTACAATGAAACACAAAAGAACAGAAATCTGGAAAATTTAATTAAAGGCCACATTAACATTCGAACAATGGGAGGAATGCAACCAATTAAGCGCTCGTGATATATTATACAAATAATTTACGTGACTACTGCGGTAAGACCAATAGTGTGAAAGCGCGCGTTTATCGTATATGCGTATTCGCTTTTCCGACAATATCGGTTATTACGATAATAGTCGATGCTAATCCGTCGATTACCGTTTGCGCCGGCAATAACATTACCGGTTAGACAATAATTCGATATATCACCAAAGGCGTATCCCACGGGGAACCGGTGGAGCTGCGAGGTCTACGCTCCACGTCCCCGTTAACCGCCGACAGACGGCGGACTCGATTGCCCGATATCGATCGTCGCTCCACTCCACACATTGGTGTTGTACGCAAACACGCTACGCCAAACGCGTTATGTTGAATTCGTCCGCCGACTAATAAATGCGGTCAGTCCAGAACTTGGCATGTAACTGTCGGCCTCTACCAAATAATTCCTAATCTGGAATAGTTCTCAGGCACCCAAAGTTGGATCCGGACTAAGCGAGCAAGCGCGGGCGAGCATGAATGAACAACTTGTTTCAATGAATGCGAAGTACGGTTAGTATTGCCAGTTACGAGTAGTAGCGCTTAGTTTGGAGATCCGATTTTGCACCTATATTTGCGTTCTCGAATCAGAGCCCGCGAAATGTGACAGAACTATTCGAACATCTCACACTATCGAGCATCTCGCCTGAGACCGGCGAGAAGCACACGTTGAGAATCTTGCATGAAAAGTAACGTGTATCAGTCACTCCGATTAATCATCTTCGACCCGTGACGTAACGCCGTCACGCGTCGCTTATAATTCCGCGAAATCAATCGGGTAGCCGAATATCATCCTAAATCGTGCCCGACACGAGGCCCTCGCGGAGCGCCGACAAATTTGCCGTCAGTTCCGACAGTTGGACACGAGTTAAGCAAGCGGGAGAGTTACCGCCGGATCGATTCGAAGTTCGGGCGCCGCTGATCGACACTTCCATCGATATGCGTCCGAACGCATAGGCGTTGCTGGGCCACCGTCGACGTTAATCCAGCCGGATGCGGGAAACCGGAGAGAAACCGCGGCCGCGCGCGCGCGCGCTCGGAGTCGGACAGTCGTAATTGGTGGATCAGACTCCGGTTAGCGGATCGATCGACAAGCTGACATTCGTCCGGCGGTCGATCGGGATCGGCCGGTATCCGGATCCGTCGAGCGGGAGACAAGAGAGCGCCCGAGGGGTGAGAACTCCCCTTCGCGTACCGCGATACCGAGGGGGTCCCTGTCCGTGTCAGAAGTTCGCCGCGAGTTAACGGGGTTAACGAAGTTCCGCCGCACGGCCGACGTGTAAATAAGAGGGCGAGATCCGCAAAGAGCCGCGGTTGAGCTTCATGTCGAGGAGGCCGCGCCGCCGACGATCATTTCGGTTTAAGAAGTTGATAAATGCTACCATTATTACGCAACCAACGAGTGCCGCAAGCACGACCTGGCGGCTCTATAAATTTACGCGAGAACATGATTGAATTTCCAAGTTGTTCCTTTAAGTAAAGTTCTCTCGAGATATCTGCGATTATTTCCTCAAATCTTCGAACCTCGCGACTTTTCATCCTCTCTCTTTCACTCTCTTTTCTTTCTCTCTTTCTCGTCGGGTATTTAAATTATAGCCTTCCCCGGGACAAATCGATTTCGCGGTAAGAAATCGGATTTCCGAGCCGTAATTTTCGCCGAATGCTTTTCGAGAAATAAAGAAGATCTATCGCGTCTTTTTGGAAACGCTTCGTATAACTTTGCCGATCGATTCGAACCCTGTGACCCAGTTTACAGCGCGGAATCACCGTCGCGAAGTTATTGAAAACAGTGAGCACGAGTCAGATTCGCATCGGTGCTTTACGAATCCATAACCGATACGTAGCGACAAATGCACGATACACAAGATGCATACGTCATACGTGTGCATCTGTGTGTGAGTGTGTGTGTGTATTGATAGTAGCGATGGCCTTCAAACCTACTTGCAATTTTCCAACAAAGCAAATATAGATGCTACTTCAAAAGCTATCGATAACGCATTTCATATTAATATCGCGCGAGTCTCGCGAGAATACGAACAAGTATCCGGACTTGATCGATTGATTTACTACACAGTTATATCGAAATTGAAATCGAAGCCCCGTTTCAATGAATACTTACGCGGAGCATTTGATGTTTGTTGTACCAAATATTTATAGTATGATTGACGATGAAATAAAAGAGGCATTACTACGTGTTCGTATTTGACGCCTCTCCATCGGTTTGATTACACTTTGATACCTTATCGATTTTTCATGCTTTTGACGGATTGATATTTTATTCGTGCGCTGTGAAAAATGAATATCAAGATTATTCTGTCAGAGTACTGTCATGTGCTAGTCATTTTATATGCTATACTAGCTGTCCCGTTCCCTTCATCTATCAAGTTGTCGATTAAAGTTTGACCGATTTAAAATCGATTTTTTTTTATTCATAACAAGTGTTGAAAATCTGACTGTATAATTTTGCTGTTTGTTACCGTAGAAATTCGCGCGTCTAAAGATCAATTGTGAAAGATCGGTGAAATATTCGCGTGACGAATTGGACGAGCGCTCGATATTTGGCACGAGGTGTTCAACGCCATCGCTACCGCGCCTACCGTTCTCGGCGAGAATATCGCGGAGAATTATCGAAGAGTCGTTTCACGCGATACGCAGCTGAGTCGTGTCCCGTAATAAACTTTATGTCGTTGCTTCCGATCGTCGAATGCTACCTGACGACGCAATGCGCGAGACCTTTGTACCGATATAAAAAGACCGACAATGTGGAATGCAACAGCCCCGTTTCGCACGCGTCATTTCTTCCCCTGACTCTTTCTGCCTCTCTTTCTCTCTTTATCCGCACGCACGCACGCTTGCATATACGTACTCTCTATAACTCTCGAAAAATGGATTAATTATTACCCGGAGAACGACAAACGTCGGCGAGGCGGAATTTATTGTAACGAGCAATTTTGCGTCCGTAATATTCCGGCGAGAATCATCGTCACGATCTCGCGCGGATGAGTGCACGAGACATATATTTCGCGTCGTATATTTTAATCGCCTTTCCGACAGTCGTTTTCGACGCGAATTAACTATAAATACACTGGTAAAAGTACAAATCCGCGACTTTATAAAAATTTAACCATACACCGCTGAATATTTTCAATAAAATAAAATTTCAAAAATACAAATCCCCACAAATATAAGAGTCCAGATATGGAAATGGCTATATTACTATCTCTCCTTTATGTGGCTCGCAACATAAATCTCTGTTGGAGAGGCAAAAGTTAAACGACTCGAGTTCCTCTTCAAACTAAAGACACATGCATTTCGAGCGAGAAACGCAGATACGCGGGATACGCTATTTCGGAAGTTACAGAGCTCTGCAGATTGATGGATGAAGATAGTATAATTTATGGAGGATTACGCGGTCCGCAAGATCTTGTTCCGGCATCTACGAGATATGCGAAACGTCAACGCGACGTAACAACGTAGTGGCCCGATAACGTCGAGGCGGAACAATTAGAACGTACAAAAAAAAGTCAGATACGGAGAAGATAGGCCGCGATACGGCAGCACGCCAGAGAACGTCGTATACAACGCGGCCATCGCCGTCTACACGCGATGTACTTTGAGTGTGGTGGCTTCGATACGCTCCGTTGCACCTTATCAAATATTTCGTTTCAGTATATATCATGTATGTATCGTAATATGTACAAGAGTAACTTTCTCTCCAAAGAAACTTGATTTTCCGAGAAAAAAAAACGCATTTAAAGTTTAGCAATATCAGGCGCTAATCCTCTGAGAAATAAGTATAATACTTGATATAACAGTAATAGTCCCTAGTTCGATTTAACTTTGTATTTATTTTATAATGAATTCGATATAAGTTTAATTTTGTCGAGTTTTAATGAAAAATAACTATTAAAAGTTATTTTTCATTGCCCAAATCTAAAAGTTTAAAAACTTTATGGTGAATCGGATTGTTTCGAAGAAATATGATTTTTTAAATCTTAAACTTAATAATGCAAGATGTATCTTGATCGTCTAGATTTGTAAATTTATATTTATAAAGTATATTTAAAATTAAAATAATTTATCGAATTTATAATTGAAACAAGATTTCTCTTTGAGATTGTTATAAAGTATATTTGCTGTAATATATCAGTAATTAATTTTTATTTTGTAAATGGTATCTCGATAACGTGTCCATTCTTTATAGAATAACATTAAAGTTTCAATGTGACGAATATACGAATATATTTTATATTTTTACGTACAAGTTGTTTATTTTAATAGTGATATGGATGAAACTCTGAAACAATAGAACAAAACATACGGAACAAACACGGATCACCATCAACTAGTATAATATCTGTTTTTTGAAATTTTAGAAGCTTTATATAACGCTTTCAAAATAATTATTATATTCTTTATTTATCTTTTTATATTTTTTTAATTCTTCATTGCATTGATAATTTTAATATATTATATCATCATATATTTTATAAAACCCAATAGTGAGTTTATATGAAACGAAACATTTACTCTAGTGTGCATTTCTTTCTCATCAAGAAGAGTGACGGTGACTTGCTTAATTTGCAAACAAAAAAAAATCAATTTAATTTATCGTGACGATTAGAAAAACAAGCTGGTTAACGATCAAAACGCACGAGCGTATCGGCGCTTAATTGCGCGAAGTGGAGATGAATTTTCCGGAACTAACGAGCGCCTCGTCGTCTCACCATAACACCGCACAGAAGATCGAATCGCTCTCACTCTCCTTTCTTTCTCTTTCTCTTACATTATTCTCTCTTTCCTGACATCACTCTATTTTCGAGTGCCACGCAAGACGTCGCAAGTTTGCAGGCTAATGGGCGCCTCGAGTATTTCTGCGTTCGGTCCGTTAAACGGACCAATTTACGTGACTTTCTGATCCTGACTTAGGCTGTGAACCGCGACGCGGTTTGATGACGGGGGAGCGTCTCCGAAATTTACGGAAATTCCGACCGAAAGTGAAATCATGAGACAGTTGGATAATAAATTGTCGCAATGGAAACAACACTTTAATTAGAATTTTGAAACATTTGTGTTTTAAACTAATATTTTCGATGTATGTTTTTAACAATAATATTACCAAAACAATAATATTGCCAAACAAAATTTGTAAAGAGAAATAATATTTGATATAATGGAAAACACGTTTATTATTTCTCATCATTTTTAACGTATATCTCTTCGTAATATGTAAAACATCACTTTTTATTCCCTAAATTCGCATGAGCGGAGAAATTAAATTTTAACCAATTTATTATGACGACTTGCTTGTAGATTATATAACACAAATGCGAAAAGATATATTACAAGGGCACGTTATGAACCTTTGTGGAGAGTGAATACGCACGAATCTCGTTTAATTACGGATTCATAATGCAGCGATAAACGCTGCGGAAAGTTCATTTATGGTAAATCATTGGCGCGCGCGCGCACGTTGTTTCGAATTTTCCGTGAAACTACGTACTCACAAACGTCAGTCGTATTAACGGCGGTGATTAAACGCAATGCCGGCTGGATGCCTGGAGTCGCGAAACGCTAATCTACCTCCGCCTTTCTCTGTGTCATTGGGCCACCAATGAAGCTCGCTTATGACGCGGCTTGCAACTCCGCTAGGCCGTGTTCGGTTTTAAGCTCCGAAATTGTGTTAGAGCCAACCGACGAACGAAGGCAGACTTTCAGAGGCGGTATTATGGTAAAGACAGGGCTTAAAGCCCGCGGTTTAATCCTGCTTACAACATACGCGCGCATAAAAGCACCGGTACTTCCGGTGTTTTCTTCGTTAACGAGCGCATTACTCCTACATTCATCGTAGGATAATTATAACCGCACAGTAGAATTATTCGAGACTTTCGACGTTTCGGTTAATGTCAAGCAATATGCATTTGAGAATCTGTCTAAAAAATAATTAAAGAAAGAAAGGAAAGAGAGGAAGAACGAGAATTTGTGAATCGTTTGAAATTCCGCGGAATTCTTTAGAGTTACGATCGTACACAGAAAAAATATTAATCTCAAATCAACTATATTAGTTTTATATATACGCATAAATATAAAATCTTCTTTTAAGATTTTGATAATCTTAAACAGAAACAAAATTTCTTTATGTGAGCAAATTATTGTCTGTGTAAGATTATCAAAATCTTTAAAGAAGATTTTATATTTTTGCGTATATATGAAATTAATATAGTTGATTTGAGATTAATGCTTTTTTTTCTGTGTAATTCAACATCTTTTTCACTTTTGTCGTTGCTATTGGCAAACTCATGTATTACGATAAATCGCAACGGTGCATTGAATTTTCGTTAATCGCGAAAGCATCAGTCGTGATGCGCATGTAAATAAGTTACGACCTGTGAATAACGCACACGATAATGAAGTCAATGGTAAATTATGATTAACGCGAATAGATCGCGGGGGAGAGGCTAGGGAAATAATAAACCATAAATAATACGCCGGCGGATAACGCGAGCGCGAAAATGAGTTTTGAAACATGCAATTAGTGCAGACACATCGTGAGGCGAGTTTTAAGTGACATTAATTTACGGTCACCTCGTGTCGCATATCTCGTGCGACTTGATTCGCGCAATGGTCGGAGCGCAATTTCTCGGCGAATATCGCGTTTTGGAGAAATGTCGCTCCGCCGAGAGCGCGACTCCGATCGATGCGATTTTAATTGCTCGTTTCCAGTCGTTTTTTGTTGAAGAAAAATAAAAAGGGCGAACGCTCGGCGATGAAAATGTTTGCGTCGCGTTCTCGCATCATGTTTCACGTGTATTGAAATTAATTGGCCGATAGCGACCGTCATATAAGCCCGTTTTCGAAGTTGCTTTCAATTATTGAAGGCGGTGCACCTTCGATATCGAATTTTGTATTGCTTTCGCCCCGTCGGTTCCGTCAATAATTATTGTATTATTAATCAGCGGGTCAATTCAGCTTGAATTGGTGCCCCTAAATTAGATAAACATGCACGATAAAACATCATTTATGTCGTTGATTTTATATCGATAATCAATTGTGTGACGCCAGTATTGTAAGGGTAACTTTTACAATGGAATTCTTAATCCACAAAATATATAAAAATTAAATTGCCACCGACTCCAAATAAATCATGAATTTAACGCTCGGTTCCTTTCATAGAATTTTCACAGAAGCAATCAAATTTTACTTCTCGTCCATTTAAAGGATAATAAAACATCATTTTAACTATCGCTCCATAAAATGAATTTTATAAAACTTTATTTCTCGAGATAAAATTGATCTGCAAGATAGTTATATTTAAGTTTCCATTTTAATTCATAACTGAAATACTGTCATTGATCACGAATTATTTATCACATTTACTATTTTATCTTCATTCATCATTCAAGGATGAGCATGAGACTTCTTTCAACATAAGAGTCAGTTCGTTAGATCAATCTTGGAGGCTGAGATTTAATTTCGCTCGTCGTGTAATCGCGTACCGTCTTCGTTACGAGGATCTGCAAGATATTTGTGCGACACAGGCGATGATATCTCGAGGCGATACTCGAAGATCTGCAACGTGGTGGATATGGCCGAGTGCATCGCCGACAAGTGAGAGTGCGGATGCTGCCTCAGCAACATCGTCTGCATCCCTCCCTCTGCCCTTCTCATCGCCACTGCGTCTCTCGCGGGAGAAGAGAACGACGACGGTGGACGGAAAGAAGAGAACGATCCTCCGAGGAGAGAGAGAGAGGGGAGGGGGAGGGAGAGAGATAGAGAGGGACTCGTCGCCGCAAGGCCGCAGTGAAACAATGCGGGCATCGATCGGCCCTCTCTCCCCCCTTGAGTTGCCGTGTCGAGTTAACTTCCCCTGGCGCCCGTTGCCGCCCGTTCTCGTCAGCGTTCGCCCTTAGAATGTACCTCGCGCACTGAACTCCGCGACGTGGGCATGTTCGCGTGTCACGATGATATTGGCGCCGATATAGTTACGGTGATCGCTCAATTAAGAGCCGAAGGGACAAGAGGACGTGATTCCGCAAGAGAGAAGGTATCTTGCCATTTTGGCCGCAATTTGCGATCGATTCTCGTGACTTTCGATAGGAATTTTGCGACTTGAGACCCGTTCTCAATTTAACGTGACGGAATGATTGGATTTGACAAATAAATTAAATTAAATATAAGTACGGAAAGAATGACTTGTAATTTCAAGCAAAAACGACGACTGGGATAAAAAAAAATCTTAACGTCTAACTTTAAACGGCGCCAAGCGAGATTTTCTGTGATCTGGACGATCTCTCGACCTCGTGGAAACGGTATATCCACGTAATCTATCAGCGATTCTTTTTCTATTTTGCCCACATCCTTTTCTCTTTTTCTCTACTTATCTGTCTTTTTCCAAGTATTTCCAGGAATGTCCGTGTCAGGGAATCCTAAACTAGGAATAGTTCCCCTCGAGCGAGTCTGAGGTGTCGTCGCTTTCTCGGACGATGTCGCAGAGTCTTATTCCCTCCTCTCTTTCTCACCTTAGCCTGTCTCCCGAGTCCGAGTTGGACGTCCCGCGGGACTCCCCAAGCGTAGGACTTTCGTTCGAATAATCCTTCTCCTTCCGCTCCGTTCTCGGACGCCTCTCACTTATCGGGTTTGTATCTGAACCCCTCTCGCGAACGACCTTCCGGCTACTCCGCGGTGGATTTTAGAGTGATACCTCGACATGCTCGTTGCCTCGTTTGGAATCGCGTCGAGGGAATTGCCGTTGGCAACAACTTTACAACGGGGAGAAGACGATGACGGCGATTGATAAACGCGGAATATTTCCTCCCCGAAAGAATCCCGATCCTTTTGATAGTACAATGGATACTGAAGAGTTTCTATTGTTGTGCGAAAGACATCTAATTATTCAAATGTGCTCTCTCTTTCCTTCTTATAGATATAATCTGTATTTTAATAACATGTACTTTGATGAATAAGAAATATTATCTCACTTGCAATTATCAATTGATACTTTATGTGCGATTCATAGGACACGATAAACTCATTTTTCAAAAGACAATTTGTTTTTGATCGGTAAATGAAATTAATTTCTAAGATAAAAATCGACACAGTTAATAGTTGACTTAAGTGTATATCAGCTTCAGCACTTTCTTCATTTCGATCCGATTTCCTCCGGGAGATATTGGCTTTGACACATCCAATACCTCGTGGACGACGTTCTCTCATCGGCAGTTCGCTTAGACGATCACCTTGTACATTTATCACAAACGACTCTCATAAAACTCTAACAGAACATTCGTTCCACTTTGGACCGTAATGGATGTTTATTTGCCAGCACGCCAGAAGGCGCGGTGACGATAATTAGCGCCGCATCCTGTCCTTCGTCGTTGCGGGCGCATCGTAAAACGCGTGGCAGGCCCTTCTGTTCTACGGACAGGGATCGTGTAACGAACGTTCTCAATGGAACAGCTGCCTATTCCGCCCTTATCCCGCGCGCGTGTAAACGTGTCTCCGCTCGAGATTAGCCTCGTTTGCTATCGCGACGCGTCGCTTCGTCCGGTCTTTACAGCTCGCCGAAACTCATTTCGGCCCTTGTAAGGTTGACGCAGATATCGCGATAAGAATGCACCCTGTCCTGCCCTTTCATCCATCGCCGCTGGATGTTCGCTCGAAGACATAAAGAGAATTGCTAGCGTTTAATCGCATCGCTTATCCCTAATAAACTGAATAAACTTGAAGAAATTAAATAATCTTAAATAATTAATATAAGCTATCCGTTAAGAAATTATTTTTTAAAAAGAATAGAGAAAGTAAAAGATATTTACTTTTTATATTCTATATTCATATCTATGCTGCAATCGCATGCGCAAGATATTAATATATAACGTGATATAAATTATATTAAGAATATCTAAGTCAATTTTTACGATTGTTATAATTATTTTTCATTAATTTTTCTCTCTTCAATTTTCGTTTCTCGATAGAAGATGGAAAATTTTCGACGATGAGAATCACTGAAAAAAAGCATTTCAACTTTTGTCCGACGATTGTTCGGAAAATAAAACATTCGCTCGTTATAAATGTTCGCGTCTGTCTCGACAATAAAGTTGCGGATCGCGTTATTACGACGTTATCCCGCGGGTTTCTTACGGGCCGGCGGTGATTAGCCAACATCGTAGCGTGGATTTTATAGCATATTTAGGATGGTGCTTTTCTAGGACGCGTGTGACGACGAGAATAAAAGTGTTATCGCAATAAGGGTATCTAAGTCAGTTCTTACCACTCGCCGCCAACCCCAAGTCCGCACCGAGGGGATAAAAACACAATCGAGTCTCGGTTGACCACGCTCGGAAAGGAAAGACGATCGAGTTCCGGCTGCTGGCAAGAAGAAGCGAGGAAAAACCGAGAAAGAGAATAAGCGAGAAAGGTGCGCGGATGGTTAAGGATGGTAAACCCCAAAGTATCCTATGGAATTTGTATTATTTTTTTGCGAAACATGATTAGGAAGAAAGTGGAAGAAACGCAGGTGACTGGTACCTGTTGTTGGGTAGATAACAGTATTACCTGTACCTAAATACCTATGCAGGTGCATAGAGGAAAGAATACGGAAGAAACAATAATAATTAATGATAGTTAATAACGAATGCTTATTATTTCACAAATAAGTTAATTCTTTGCTTTTATCCTCTCGTTTCTTTCTTCAAAATGTTAATTACAATGCGTTATTATCTTGTAAGATAAATTTTAATATAACCGAACAATACATCGCGAGTATGGAAAAAAATTAATCGGGACAAAAGAAAAAATATAAAATAGCAAACGTGAAAACTTTTAGCTTATATTAACTCACGCTATTAAAAATTAATATTTAAATGTATGTATGTAATATTATATGAAATTTGATAATATTCAAATATGCAGCTATATTGTACGTATTCATGGATTCATGCATTATATAATTTTATTTGGATTTTGTTTAAATAAATATATTATTTCAAATACGTGTGGTCTCTCTCTCTCTCTCTCTCTCTCTCTCTCTCTCTCTCTTAAGAAATCAAGAAGTTAATTAGAATAAATCGGGTCGCGCGAGAATTAATAACGTTTGGAATTTATGCGAATTGCTTAAGACGGTAAATCGCCAACTGACATTTTCATGAAAATAGATTTTCCCGTTGTCAACCTTGACACGGTTGATAATCAATTGATATATCAAATCGTATAATCCAAAGAGTTAGTCGTAGGTTTGAAACGTTGTGAGACACCCTCGTCATTGAAATGCTTTGCTGACTCATCGCTTCTATCATTTGTTATAATTCGTTACACATCCTACCGTCAATTCCCAAAACAAATGTAATTCTTAATCGTTTCTCTATTTATAATTTAAAACTTGAAATTTTTAATCGTACATGATTCCTCGCGATTGTGGATTTTACAAAAATTAACTATTTTATTATAAATATTCAATAAGTTCAATTCACCATTTTTTTCAATTCCTAATGTTAAATAAATTCACAATTATAATTATATTATTACAACAATCATTTAAATAATTGTATTTTATATTTCTCTTCTCTTTTAGCTTTATATATATATATCTAAAATATTTATATTACGATTTTGGAACTCTTTATTTAAGAAAATTACATTACTTCTGTTCTTCATCTTTTTGATACTCTATTTATAGATACCTAATAAATAATTAATAAACATTAATTTAGAAATATTATACGTATATATTATATTATAAAACATATATTTGCGTTTATTATCTACTATATGTATCTCAGTATTCAGAAGAATTAACTCTCTCTCCTATGTATGTGTGAGTCTACCATCTCTAATTAATAATATGAATCCATATTTATTCCTAAACTGACACGGTTCGCTCGTAACGTCTGTCAGAACGTGAAGAGCTCTGTGCGTGGCAGCATCATCAAGCATCCTCTTGCTTTCTTACGAGGCACTGTTAATGAGCAAAACTTCTCGCACTTCTATCCAAGGGCTTGACATCCCGCCACCAGAGTTGTTTTCAGCGTTTATTGCCGCGATGAATGTGGAATGTCGCGCGAGAATGAGGAAACGAAGGAAAGCCACGCGGGTGGCCGAGGGAGTCTCCACGAGATGTTTCAAAAGAAGGGTTCCTCATCCACCCTTTCCCCTGCTCCGGCGAGGTTTCGAATCGAGCGACTCTCCTCCCCCGGGTCGATCGACAATCTCGAAAAAAAAAAGGATCCCGAAGAAGGAGCTGCGAGAATTTTCTTAGTGGATCATTCGTTACGCGCACCCCTCTTTTACATTCACGAGGGATTCGTTTCGGGTGAGGGAGGACGATGGAAGAAGGAAGAGAGGCATTGACTTGGCGTTCTGACAACCGACGCTGATCGATCTTCGCGCGCGAAAACGTTAACGCAGGAAAGGAAATCTTTTTTCGAATCGCACATCCGTCACAGAGCGACTCACTTGCGTGGATAGCTTTTAACACCACTCGGAAGAGGATGAGATGATTGTGGATGATGTTGGACTGATCTTAAAGTTGTATGATTGATTGTTATGGAATAGTGTACGTCATAGTTTCGTTCAAAATAAAAGATATTGAAAACGAAGGTTGATTCGGAGGTTGTTGTCGGAATCAGGGACTCTCATTCGAAGGAACCTCACTGTCGATCACATTTTGTATAGCACCCTCGATATTCCGTGTTTACATATTTTTCTACAAGTATCAACCGTTTGTTTTTACAAATATCAGACAGGATAATTACGGCCATTGTCTTCCACGCGTCGACATCACGATGCAATTCGATTCGATTACAGTGAAATACGCCGGCGGCGCAATTACCCGCGATTCGTTACTGCGAATTTCCGCACGGGAGCTATCGCGCGCGCGAGGAAGGGCCGCGAATAAATCGCCGCGTCGATGGTGAAAAAATTTAGGTCACGTCGCCATTGATCTCCATTCGTTTTGCGAGAAGAACGATGCCGCCGCCGCGTTTGATTCATTGATCGCGAAAGAGAGAGAGAGAGAGAGACAGAGAGCGAGAGAGAACGCGCGCGTTTCTCTTCATGCTTCCGGTAAATGGCGATGTGATTTAGGTAAGGGCGACCATCTACCTATCCTGGCGAGGCAGACTGGGCAACTCCAAGTTGCCGGTGGTCGGAATTCAATTAAGTCTTAAGCGTATCTCAGAACTATCGCGCCCGGGATGTCGCGGTGACCAAGAGGAGCCTCTTCTCCACGAGATGGAAACAGAGGCGGTAGATAGCGTACATATGTACTCCATTAAGGTGCCTACCTGTCTGCGACCAAGTAACTGGGATATCTAATAAACGCAGTATGTATGGGACAAACCGCTAGCGCGGCATTAAATTTCAATGATTAAATTTCTTCGATAAAGTTAATATGGTGACCTCTTTTTTTTTTGCTAAACATTTCGCGGGAGATCTAATTTGGATATTGACTTTTAATCTAAATAATCAAAGGATGTTTTGCAAAAAGAGCAAGTTTTGAACTTTCAGCATACATTACTGGATTTATATTAATAGTATATTAATACAAAATGTTAAAAATTTATTTTAGCGTCCACAATAAAAGAAGAATAAAAAGCAGATTTAAAAATCAGGTTAATTAAATGTTAAAAATTTTAAATTAATGTTAATAATTTCTTGTGTAACAATAATAAAACGTTGTATCTTATTATATGTATCTTAAAATTTTATAAATGTGTTATATATAATAATTTTATTTAATATTATATATTTATCATTATGTTCCTCATATGATTGAAAATTAATATATTATAAAATAAAATCTTAATAAAGATTTTTTTGCTATAATCTTGTTAAATTATAATATGCGTAGTAAAAAAAATTGTTAAGTGAAAATGATACTTTAGCAAGTATCAAAACAGATTAACTACCCCTGAGATATCTGTGATCTATGCGGCTAGCTAGTGTTACAAGGGACACGAATTATTGGAACCTGCGAGTTGACCCTGCCATGCTAACTGTGTTATGAGAAGCTTGCGAGATCGCATTACCCATTCCAGCGTCCTTCGACCACGTGGTATCGGAGTCCAGTACTTACTTGGGGGAAACGCACCCCGAGGACGATGCCAAGAAGTCAAGGGACGGTTACGTGATTCTATTATCATTGTTCGAGATATATTTGTGAATTCATCGGTCGTACTCTCTCGCTTTCACCGTGATCGAAAACGGGTTACGGTAACTGATTTCAAACCTTGGAATTGATTAAAAGGTAGTAAAATCGAATATCTGTCAATTGGTCATATGATTTTCTACTCAATTTTCACTTTGATTATACAAATAAACAATTATTTCATTCATAAAGAAATATAAAATCTTAGTCTCGAACAACTTTCGTCAAGAGACATTCTATAAAATTATTGCATACTTAACGCTCAAATAGACAATCGATATTCCTCGAAATAGTGCGCGATTAGCAGTTCATTGACCTTTCCTCACTTAGAAATTACTTATTCAGTAGACCTCGCCGAGTTCCGTTCGTGACGATTCATGAACGAGAAGAAACACCCGAGCTGTACCAGTGCGAAAGGAATCGAAGCGGCATCGCGACGAGTTAATGGTTTGACACCTGATATAAACTCGAAGAGAACTCGCCGGTAATTGCTGCCCCACCCCGCGATCCTTTTCTCGCCATTTCCACGTCTTCCGGTCGACTATCTCTCATCTTTACCGGAACGAGATAAGGGGAGGTAAAAACGAGCGTACAAGTCGAACGTCGTTACGATTCCTTTACCTTCGTCTGAAGCGTCGCGAGAAACGGTTAAGGACTCGACGCTTATTGGTGTTTATACTGGATGTACTTTATTGGAACGAGACGAATAAATTTAAATACACGAAGAGTCAGTCGCGAGCAGTGTGATCGAAGGTAATTACTATGGTTGATAATTTTCTTCGCGCAATGAAAAGATTGCCGCATCGGAAAACGGTTCCTCGTTAAAAGTTTCAGAGTTGGAGAGTCAATTTTTTCAAGGACAGAATCCTTGAAGTAACTATTTTTCATTAAATAATCGTTCTCCAAATTATTAATCATAATTTAGCTCAACCTTCCCACATGTGAATTATTCCGCTTTTCATATTCTTTTAATTATATAAATTTCGACTCACTGTGTGACCGATGTGAATAATCTCGGTGAGGCTTTCCTTCGTGGCTCGCACGGACGACGTCTGGATTTCTTTGAGTCTATACATGCGAGTAACGAAAGAGTCGCTTCTCCGCTGGTTGGATCTCGTCTGTGATACTCACCTGTAAGAATAAAAAAAAGGTATGAATAGAGAGAACTGTCGCGCGGACTGTCGCTTGTGAAAAAATATAGAAAAGGAAAGAAGTATAGAAAGAGAAAGAGAGAGAGAGAGAGAGGGTGAAAGGCGCGACGAACGAGACTGTGTGCACAAAGTGCATCCCCCGTGTAGGAGAGGGCGGTCGCGCGTCACGCAGCTTCCCTCAGGAATATCCGACAAATTCCATAGAAGTAGCGTGCGCGCCGTCGACGAACCGGGTCTCTTTGTATTTAAATGCATGCGGTAATAAAAGGCACGTCCGCATCGGTACAGTACGCGGACTCGCGCGCGTCAAGTTTCCCTTTTCACTTCTCTCCCTCCTGTAGTTGCGCCCTTTCTGCGCTTTCCAGCGCCCTTTTCCCACCCCGCCACCACCCCGAGGCGCATTTACATGGCACGTCGGGCAATGCCTCTTCGTCAAATTACGAACACGTTTTGATAATCGCTTCTGGCGCTTTCCTTCTTCAAAATTAAGAGAGAAAGAGAAATGAATTATCTAAATTCGTAGTACAGTAGCGACTGCATTTATGCGAATTCAAAGAAACAGCACGACGACGAATTATACTTTCTGGTAATAATTCCCTTATAAGTGAATGTTAGGATTGTCAAAGCACAAAAGTCATTTCCAAAAATTAATCTTTTTAGATCCTTGGCTGCCAAGATTTCAACATTATTCGTATTTCGGAATAATGAAAAGTCGATGGCTGGAGGAACACTAGAATGCTTACAAACCGATAATCTACCGGTCGGATTGCAAGCTTCTCTCTTTTTCTCTCCTGCGGAATTTAATTAATCAAAATACACAAACGCCGACGAGAGATTTTCATTTTCAAACGCCAGACGTGACGGACGTCGTCGGACTAATGGAATTTTTAAGTAAACGGGTATAAATTACTCCGAGCACATTTGTTCCGCGGCGCGGCGCGATGCCGCGTCGCGTCGAGCGCGGTCCGGCATGAATTTTCAAGCAAACATGGCTGTAAATTACTCTGAGTATTTGTTCTGTTCATCCACCGGTTGTGTGTGACGGTGGCCAGCGACCAGAAGGCGAAGGCAAGTATACACGTCTCGTCATTGTCTCTCAGAATTCCGCCGATTTCACCGAATGAGATAGAATTTCCTTTTGCATCCCCCTTTGCATTTACTAACATATACCGACGTAGGTCCGCGTTCAATTCATATTGTACATCCGATGTACAAACTCATATATTTATTATTTAATAAGAAAATTGTTTAAATAAAGATAAAATCTAGTTTCTCGCGAAAATACAAATATAAACGTATAAACAGTAAATAAAATCCTCTTTCTAAAGCTTTTGTAATTAGTTGCTTTAGTACCAAGAGCGGCGAGCAAAAAGAATTTGACAAAACAACAAACTATGAAAATAAAACATTTATATCCATTTCTACGAATGCAGATTAACTTTAATTTTGGTTTAACTTACTTTTTATCTCTTTTTAGTCCTAAGAATTAGAAAAAAATGAAAAGTAAGTTAAAGTTAATCGAGATTAAAGTTAATCTGCATTGATAGAAATGGACATTTGACTTTACTTAACCGATAGTTCGGGTTGACTACTGCTCTTTGCCAATGAGGCGCGAAATTATCATCCGCGATAATCACGAGATGCTCACGCTCTCTCTCTCTCTCTCTCCTCTCTCTCTCTCTCTCGCAGCGGGTTTATCGAGTGTTGTATTGTCGCTGAATAACGAACCTGGTGGACTGCGACTACGACCGCAAGTCGTACTTCAGACTTTATCTCGTGCTGGCACGCCGTCGTGATATTTGCGACGAAACGAAACTTCGCGGGACCGCGACGGTAAAGAATGCGGCGCGTTTCGGCTTGTAAATTCTTTCCCCGGCCGCCGCAGCCGCCGTCGCCGCCGCTCCCAGAGCCCGGTGATGTACGAGCGCGCGAAAGTTGCGCATCCCGGGGCAGCGGCCTCGCTTTTCCATGTGCATACCTTATCAAGCGGTCGCGGCAACGCGGACATAACGCGACGGCACCGCACCCCGGATCTTAACTGACATCTATGCGGCGTGATGCAGCTGTTCCCGTAATAAAGATTAACTATCTCCGGCCGTCCGTCCGACTCGCCTCGCTCGTCGCGACAATGTCACGGAACGACCGAGTTTCGCTCGCGCGCGGACGCTTTTTAACCCGCGCACCGCAGGTAGCACACGGATACCGTCGGACTTTGTCAATATTATTCCACATGGTATTCGTACAATTTTATGTAAGTTTTTCTGAAATGTAAATCTTTCTGAAATTGAAACGCGTGTGTATCCCTCGACATGTTTTCGCTAATTTGAAATTTAATTATTTTATAGATTTTTGTTTTACGTAGAAATTTCTTTTGATAGCTAGAAGAATGGTTTCGCATATTTCTTCTATGTATGCTGGAAAAATTAAAGGTAGCATTGATCTCGGGGAAGACTCGACGAAACTTCTGGTAACGGCAATACCAACGGCAAACGATTTCCCGATGGACTTCGCGTGGAAAATAGGTCGAGCGGGAGATCGGCAAGATCGCTTCTTCGCAATGCAGTTCGAGCCGCTTCTAAACTCCGGCGAGGACGATGATGTTGGGTATCGGGTTGAGATAGAGGAAGCGTGCTCTCTGTTCGTCGAAGGGATTCGCGGAAGGAATCGAACTTGATAGGAAGTTTCGAAACAAAATACTACAGAAGCTCACCACGAAGATACCCGTTTGTATAGTTCCGCTTGAAGCAAACAGTAACGATAATACTGGGAAGAAGCAAGCGGAAACGGAAAACGTAAGAAAGAACGATTGAGGATATGCGTAAGAATCACGGAATTTGGAACGAATCGTGAGATCTCGTCAGATGATATGGCCAAGTTCTCGATTGTGGAAGAATCGCAACTAAATAATTTTTAATTAAAGATATCATGTTTGGTCGACCTAGATCTCGATAATTTAATAACAATATATTTTTGTGTGAGAAATATTATAAGTAACTTTTATTCGCATCTTCTCTAATTAATTGTAAAATTTATATTAATCCAGTTTCACTTACAAATTGACAATGACATAAAGTTACAAAATGTTAAAAAATTATGTAACAGTAAGAACTGAATTGAAATGTTAATATATTTAAATCAAGATGATTGAGAATGCAAAAAATGTGTCTTAATGATTGTTTTTAAGATTTAAAAAGAAAAAAGTATTAATGCAAGAGAATAAAGCTAAATAAAAAAATTGTATACAACAAGTAACAATATATGTAATAATCAAACCATATAAATTAAATTAAAAATAAATCGCGATAGAATCGGAAATAAAAGTCAAGAATTTCTATTACATTTATAAGCTTGAATCACTTCAACCTTAAACTAGCGCAATGTAAAGACACAGAGTTTGAATCGGGTACAAGCGGTGCGAGCAACCGCAAGCGTGAAATTTACGAAAGAGGGAGGAAAAACGCGGAGTGGAAGTCGCGAAAGAATTGCGGGAGTCCAACCAGGAAGGCATGTGGAGCGAGTAGCATGATTCTGAATTCACCTCGAGCGAAAGAATTCAGAATCATGCTACTCGCCGGCGCTCCTCTGAGAGGACTCTCCTCCGATTTTGCCGACGGTATACTCGGATCCAGTCCAGTCTTTCGTTCCGTGACCCGAGAATGGAAGCCTCGCGCGAGATGGCTCGGAAATAACGCGGCCAATTGCAAACGTAGAGAAGACTCATCCCGCCATGGCTTGCGAGCCCTTGCAATGCAATCCAGCGTCTTTTCTCTTCGAGAGCTTCAGATGTTTGGAATCCACTCGGTAAATCAACCGCCGCGGTAGTCGTATAGAGGGATATATCCGGTTATTGAGGCAGAAATAAGTCCCCCATCGATACGGTATCGTAAAAGGAAGGAATTAGAGTGGAGCCTATCGTTCTACCGTGGGTATCTATGGACCCGGCAAGCAGTACCTTCACCGCGCGCTTCGTATATATTCATTTCTCTCATAATCTCCTCGCTGTGCTTTCTCAACCGCAATGTAAAATACATAATCTCGATAAATGTGTTTAATATTAACGCGATTTCATATTTAAATTAAACTTTTGGAAAATAGAATTTAAACGGTCTACGTCCGAAATTTAGTACAACTAAAATTAACATTATATATTAATTGCAGGAAGTGTGTTATAGAAATACCGCGAGTCTTTTTATCTATATAAATATATTTCCAGGATCAATTAAATAGAAACTTTTGAAATATGATGTTAAATTTTCATTTGTTTAATATAATCGAGTAAAATTGAAATTGCTGTAATAAAGTAAATATAGTAAATTAATATGCAATATACCATAAAGATATCGACATTTTATTCATGGATTCTTTGACTAGATCAAAGATATCGAATTTATATGAATTTGTGATTTCAAAGTGATTATGTTTAATGTCATTGAATTATTAAATTTAATTTATGGAAAATGGTTGTAGTCGGGCAGAGGAAAGAGAGAGAGAGAGAGAGAGAATTTATATCATATGACAAATGTATACAGAGATATCATAGAAAAATATCTCGCGTAAATAGATTAATTCGTTTAATAATTAACTGTAGAATTAGTTAATCAATATCGATGCAACTCTACAAATTTTACGAATAAACGTTTTCAGCGGTCACGCCGTTTTGATTACGCTTGAATGTGTTATCGTTTTAATTACAAGTTATCATTTTAATTGCAAGTACAAGGACGCGTAACAAGGCAGCCGCCCGGGACGTTAATTCAATTTCGCATTACCGCCACCCTTTCCCCGAGCGCAGAAAGTCCGAGTCTGCGTTTCTTCCTCTCTCGCGACAGTTTACAGTTGGCCAACTTTTCCTGTTTCCTGTTTTCCTCGCTCTCGCTTCGCTCCCCCGGACTTTGGAAAGTGGAGCAACGAGAATTGGGCTCCTCATCGCGTTCACCTCCGACGAAAAGGATCTCCTCTGTGTACCGAGTTAGGTTTACGCGCGTGGCCCTCGCTGACAAATGGCCAGCTATTATTGCTGGTTTAAGCCAACAGTCGCGCGTGAGGGATCGGGGGAGGTCGTTCCTGAATTATTGCTCGCGCCGTGACAAATTATTCGAGGATGACGCGCCTGGGTTGTGTGGCGGCGCGTTCCGATAGTCGCTGACGTGACGAACGATGACGCCAGGATATCTTGTCGTTCATTAATATCGTCCGCAACGCGTAAATCTCGCCCGATCCCTCTCAATTCTAATTCAGCCCCTTGCCCCCTCGAACCCTTATTACCGCTAAAAATTAATTTGCGAATTTTCTGAGAGAATTCACGCCACCATCAAGTAAAAATGTTGATTTTTTTTTTTCAACAGTTTTAGCAACGTGAAAAATGTATGGAAAAACACCCCTCCGGATCGTTACGGGGGAATTTCCTTCGTTGCGTAAAAAATGTGAGGGTTACCGCTTCCCACTTGTCGATTCAATTACAATGTGGCGAGAGTAACGAAGAACGGAGGGAATATTCGTCGGCGGTGCGTGGGACGGCGGACGCATTCGCGTACACGTGGCTTCAATTATGGACGTCGCGTCGCCGGTATGTCGCGCAAGTTTCGTTCGTTAACCGCTCCAGCGGTTTTGCCGGGCTGCTCACGGGCGCCGTTTGTTGGTTTTAGAGCTGATTCGCCGGGGATAGGGAGCGCCGCCCGAGCAAGTTTCCAGGGCACCGCTTTATTATCTCCGCGGGATAGCCCCGGCTTCACATAAGTTTTCAACTCATTTTCCGCTACGTAAGAAAAATGCTCTTAAGAAGGCGTTTCCTGCTTTACGCTTCCTCGAACTCGATAACATGCAGAAAGTAGTTCCGGAAAGTTTCGAATTTGTCCCCGAGCATGGTTACGCCCGCTTGATATTACGGAGAAAGACAGACCCGGCCGCATTGTACCTTCGTTACGCGAACGAGAACTGTTACGGGCAGGTTATCGACATGCCTTCTTATTATAATACTATCAAAGAATGTTCGTGAACCTTCCTTCGACAATTTTAATGAAGCTTGACGGGCTTCTGGAGCGAATCAAAATAAATTTTACATGCGAGACTTTAGGTAACGCACTCTGAGATCGCAATCATCCAGAAGAGAAGCCACGTCAAGTTTTCCTTCTTGCAAAAATGTTGTGGTACTGAACGGGAAGGAGAATAGGATCAAAAGTTATAAAATGCTTGGCTTTCGAAAAATCAAGACTTCCTCGAACTACTTTTTACAATAAATTCCCCGTCTAATCGTATAACTATCGACGAGGAAATTTCTGTGATACAATTTTGCCGTAAAAATATTTTGACGTGTATTACGTCGCGTTGTATTAAGCGGGAGCGCATTATAAAAATAAATTCCCGAGTAGAGACGAAAGCCGCCTTCGAAAAAAAAGAAAGACGGTGCCTTCCGGTTTGTTTACGGAGCCGCAACTGGGCGCGATCCAATCTAAACGGGTTGTCGGCCAATTTCCGGAACGGCGGGCGCCGTATTCAGAACGACTAATCGCCGGATTCATCGCGATACGTAAGCAACGCGGGCGCGAGAGAGGCGAGAACAGAGGGAACGTCGGGTGCGTGAGTAATACACGCGCGAGACGAGCAGAAAACCGGCACACGTGCGACTCGTGACAACGCATTAGCCTCGGCGTCAGCTGAGACAGCCGTCAGCCTTGCGCGGCTTTCGACCGTCGCTACACCAGCCGTGTCACTGTCTTGTCAAGTCGGAGCAGTCTTACGACATTATATTTAGATGGCACCTAGCACACTCCTCGCGCGGTAAAACGCCTCACCGAGAAGCTGTCGATGCGACGGGCGAAGCGAGAAACAGGCACTGCCGCCACATCGTCGACGCATTTACTGCTCTTACCCTTACACGCCGCGTAAGCGCGAGCAAGTGACAAAAAGATGCGTCCGTCGTCATCTCGCCGTTATAAATGTTCTTAGGTACAATTAGTCTTAATGTGAAATATTAGAATGTTTTAAGGCAAAAATAGATATAGAATTTATAAAAAATACTAAGTATTCTGAAAGCATAAAAGATTCACTGGGAAAACTGTTCTATGAACCAAAAGTTTGGTTAAAATATACCCAACAAAATTGTTCAGTTGCTGTAAACAAATATGTTATTTGCTTATATTTTAAGTTAAATCATTTTGGTTTAGAGAACAAGACAGCTTCGTTCTCTAAACAATTCTGTTTTGTTCTCTAAACCAAAATGATTTAACAAAATATAAGCAAACAACATATTTGTTTATAGTAACTAAACAATTTTGTTGAATATATTTTAACCAAACTTTTGGTTCATGGAACAAAACAGCTTTCCTAGTGTTGACTTAAAAAATTTGAGATCGAAATTATTAATAAGTGTGCCATAAAAACACATGTATAAAAAATAACATCAACGTTTAAAGCCATTTCTTTCTATTTCAGTCCATATTTTATGATTAGGAAGATTGCAAATTTCGATTTATCTTCTTCAGAAATTCGCGGCACATCGATAGATGTGCTCCAATTTATTTCTCTTTTTCAATAAATAAAAGCTCGATAAAAAAGGGAAAAAATATTGTCAATTCGACTCGGATTATTTCATATAACTTGCCATCGCGAAAGAAATCGTACTTTGAAGACGAAATATGATTTGTCGAGACGCGCCGGAGAGATCGGCAGTGCTATTGGGGCAAATGAGGCTATGAATAAAAGTTTCATGTGGATTTTTATGTTTATGCGAGACGGAGAATATAATTCTTCGGACGTACGTACCGATATGAAGTAGAGGATGTATGTAATTCCCGGACGCGCGCATCGCCCACATCGGGAATAATCTGGTATACGATAGAAAGAGCTGGCGCATAAAACTCGAGCGTGCCGTAAGATCTCGTAAAATATCTAAGCGTCGAAGGAGTTCTCCAATGCGGCGGAAGCCCTACGAGTAGATCTCGCGATTTCCGATTTCTCTCTCGATCAGCGTGTGCCGGCGAGAGGCTCTCGCAAACGCTTTCTCGCACTTCGGCCGAAAAGAAGAAAACGTTATGTGTACTCGTTATGTTATATTTTGTCTCTGTGAATATATATTCTATACATTTTATATGTTCTATATGTGTGAAATGCATATAAAGCCTTTTCATTATTTTCAAATCGTATATATGAATTTATCCTGTGAAATTTTATTTCCCAAATATATATATTTTATAAAATATCCATTTTATATTTTGCCTTTAAATTATTAAGTGACATGGGTCATTCTCACTTGAGAGGACGCTGATTTATACATCGCTAACATTTTCCGAATATTGGAAAACTGAGAGATTTGCGATCGTAGGTTTGCAATCGCGAGATATTATGCGGCGTGTTTCTGTCGAAATAATCGAGACATTTTTCGCAGGTCGATTTATCGGAGTGGTCCGTAATTTTCGACGACCTCTCACAAATTTCGACTGAAACCGGATAAACAGGCGGATCATGTCAGAGAGATGAATTTTCATTCGTCGCGACTTTTCGCCGAGCTCTCCTGTTTTCGTAGCACTAAAAGCGGATATCGTATTCGAAGCCGCGGTTTACTGTTTCATATGGCCCGAGGGGAGGCGACTGCTATAATAGTAACACTTAGAAGCGGTTTTTATTTTGCAGGCTGTGGAGTACGCGATTTTTATTTCGGCTCTCCGCGTTTTACTCGCCGTGTGGATCGTGAAATTTTTATTTCTTTCGGATACTTTATGCTTATACGAAGGACTTTTACCTCATTCATAAGTATAAATGTCATGTGTATATTGCAAGTACATTTTTCGCAACGGCGTCGCAAAAATACTTCCTCCTGGTTCAACGAAGCGATCGCGCCTCACTATTGCTCTATGAATATACAGTCTTTCTTATACTGTAATAAAATTTATATTTTCTGTAAGAACTGATAAAATACGTGGCTGTATTTCTCTTGTAAGATTGTAATGTAAGAAACATAAGACACAAACTCACTTTACTTCAAATAAAAAATTATCCTAAGATAGGATGTAATATATTTTTAGTTTCTGTCATGAATATTCCTCTAATGTTTGCGTGGCACGCACAAGAAATTGCCCTTACTTATGTTCCCTCTATCGATATTTTATGCACGGCAACTCGCTTTCGCATTCCTTCGGGAGAGTGCGGGAAATTGATTTTTCACTCGCCTTTCCTTTCGCTTTGTCTATCATTCCGGAGGAATGAATTCGCTCACGATCGAAGGATGCGAAATTTAAAATGAATCTGCAGCCTGCTTTTAATAATCATTTCAAATGGATAACTCCTCCTCCTTCTCTCTAAAAAAAAAAGAATTTTATAAATAATATTGTCATTTAAAAAAATTATCTAGAAACATTAGAATCATTTTGTTTGTTACAAATAATCGTACAAAATCCATAAATTTTTGTTTCAGAAATTAATAACTGAAGGATAATAAAGCAAATCGCATTTTTTAATTTATCTAACAATAAGATTAATTTTAAATTTGAGTCTTTTTGTTTTTGACGATATGTCTGAAAAAATATATGCTTTTTGAATGTATCTGCTTTCAATTAAATTTCTCTCAGAGCAATTATTAGAAGAAGCGAGGCGTATAAATATGCCTTTAGACGATAGTCACATCCTACATCTACGGCGATGCGCGAGAGATATTAAGCCTCTTCTTTTACGACATCGCTATGCCTCGCGGCTTTTACGATGCTGCTTGTCTTTGCCGTAAATCCCTCAATCCCTCGGGAGTCAATTGACTTTCTCGCGGGTTACGAGGTGCCGAGATGCTCTTCCCTTCTTGTCGGCGAGAAATCTTCAAACTCCCTCTTCCGCCACGTTCTTTGTTCGTTAATGCAGCACGCTTCGCCCTCATTTGTGCAGGATTAGCGCCGTATCACGCCCTAATCGATATTTCTTTCTCGACATACTTCAATACTTGATAAAATATTCTCTCAAAAATTTATTATAATATTATAATAAAAAAGGATATTAAATTATTTTTGACAAATTCTAAAACGATCAGTGTTAGGCATTTTATAAATAAGAAGTAAACTTGACTCTTTCGACCGTCGCCGTTTGAGCTACAATTCTCATTTTAGAAAGATGAATTTTCAAGTGGGCACGAGAAGTTTCTCCCCTTTCCCTCGAGATTACCAATTCAATGATATAATCTGAATTTTAACGCAATTATTATACGTTATATTGGGCCGGATCGCGGTGCGCGCGAATATGGATGCACGCGTTCATTCATACGCGGCATGCTGATGCGAGATGAACTGCTCGGCGCGCATTTCGCTACTATTTCGCATTTCAAATCAGTTATCCTCCCTCAGACGTCGACAGGATGCGGCCATTTGTACGGCTTGCGTTGGTACCTGCCGCCACTCCGTCGACGCCTTGCTGCTTTTCTGTAAAACCGGCATTTACGTGTCCTCGCGTCTCATATGAATGTGAAAATATGTATATATATATGTGTGCACACGTGTGCGTAGAAACGTCTTTCAAATGGGATGTTGAGGAAAATGCCGAGGTGAAAGCCGCAAGGAGGAAAAGGAAGATACAAACGCGCGATAAAAATAGAGATAGTTGTATACTTTTGAAATGATAAAACGTAGATTGTAATTAGATCTAAAGCGGACATGCCAGTGTAACTTAATGCTCTTTTACATCAGATCAGATAAATCTGCCTTAAAAAGGGCCGTTTCATTAGCGGTAGTTTCTAAAGAAATGTTTGCTTGGCTCTTTATTTATCTCTTAAAATTAATTAAGGAAATATTTGCTTGAATCTCCCTTTTGAGCGTATAATTAGACGTAGATTTAAATGGTTATTTAATTATCATGGTGTCACGATAAAGAAATATAAATTTTTATGACATAGAGAAAGAAAGAGAGAGAGAGGTTTATGAAAATAATTTAGTCACATTGATATACAGTATTAGACTTCCAACGAAAATATCATTAATGAGAATTTCTAGCAAAATATTACACCTTTGTTTAGACATTTTAGGAGAGGGAAGATAATAGCAATGCGAAAATATCATAATTTCCAGGCGTAATTTCACTGCGGTGAAACTCTGGTATACAGGACCCGATAAAGGAATATTAGAAGCTCGCGCGGCTTTCCGCGAAAATTTCATTAGCGGAAATTTCTAACAGAGCAATAATATCGTTTTATTCGATGTGTGCGCACGTAAGAAAGAAAAATTACAAGATGAATATATCCTCTCGACGCTAGTACTACCGTAATGAGCGACGATTCTCTGTAAATAGACAAAAATTTTACAAGCGAAATATTTGCGTAATATTAAAGATTTAATAAACGCGGTGTCTCGATAAAGGAACGTATATCAAGAACTCAAGGCTCCTCACGAAACTGAGAGAAGACACGACGGAACGAGATACGAGAGGGATGCAAAGGCGATAGGCTCGGGGATGCGGAAGGGTGGAGGGTGGCCGACGGCGCATTTCCTACGCTATAGCGGCTGTAAATTTCATATGCGCATTCCGCTCTCTGCTCGCTTCGAGCTCTCTCACATATACATATCTATGCGCAGTCGGACGCGGTAACGGCCGCTGGCTGGCTCGTTCCAATGAAAGTCTCCTTCCCGCGAATTCCCGAATTCAAGCATCTCTCCCCCGGGAGAGAGGGTGTATGAAAGAGAGAGGAGAGGGAAATCGAGTGAAAGAGGTCTCGCGTCGAGTTGAGTTGCAAACGCTTCGGACAACATCGCATGTTCAATGGTGGGATAAATAAAAATGGCATGCCAGGTAATAATACATGATATTAAAATAGACACTTACTATATTAGCAAGTATTAAAGAGCATGTTCTATTAAATTAATATATCACAAACTGTGATGTTAAAGTAAATATAATAGGTTTGCATTAATAAAGTTGTTATCAAGATTCAGATAACGTTGCTGCAAAAATAATTATCGTCGAGATTGAATTTCTCTAATTTCCATGCTGTTCTCTCAAGCCGACATGAAAATATTGCGTTTACTTTCGTGCTTGTGCTTTAACTCAACGCGAGCAAATTACCAGGCAGCGAATTATAACGAGTTTCTCGGGGAGATCAAAGATGCCTTGCATTCAATTGCGGAAATTTGCTCATGTCTGAAAGACGCGCGTCCAGTTTAAGGAGCGAAATTTGCTTCTGCGTCTTAAGCGATTTATTCCCGTACCTCGCGGCGGTGTAAAGTACAGCCCCTCGCGGAATGCACGGGTCGGTTTTTATCGACGCCGCAATTTCAGGATACTCGTGGAGAGCGAGAGGAGAGTACGCCGCAACTAATTTTCTAACGTGACAGCCATTTAAGCAAATCTACCGCTAACGATAAGTAAATAAAGCCGAATTAAAAACACATGTTAATATCATTACATATTTTCGCTCTAAATACAGTTAAAAGCTCCTTTATCGAGCGATTTGAGAAGAAATTTTATTTATGTATACCTCATAAAATTGTAAAATATTTCGTGGAAATAAATATAATACGAAAACGGAACATTAATGGAATTGAAAATGGCGCAAAAAGAAAAAGGATGAATTTAATGCCCATATTTTTGGAAGAAAGAAAGAACTGTATTAAAAATTTCAATTATCTCCTACCCCCTTTGGTCTGAGCTTCTCTTTTCAACTCATACGTTTTTTTCCCGACAGCCCTACATTTAATCCTGCGAATTCCTGCGAAGCGTGACGTATGCTGGATCGTTAATTTTTAATTCGTCTGCCTTTTCATTTCCGTTCGTTGCCGATTCGGCACGCACAATGTTATTTTAATCCTCGGGGGAGGCGAAAAGAGCAACGAGAACTATCGCCCGAAAGAACATGCCAAAGGGAGTGGTGCGAGAAAAGGGAACGGGGTTAGCTCTATAAATTAGGGGCACGGAAAATTTCGACGAGGGACACGTTGCTTTTTTTCTCTACAAAATGTCCTATCAAATTGGCTCCTGCGAACGTCGACAAATATCGATGTTCTTCACGGGGTGAACTGTAATTTTCACGCTTGCTGCATTTTACCGTTTATTTTTTATCCGTCTCGAAATATCTTCGTTTAATTTTCTCGCACTCCGCTTGACAGAAAAACTTTTTCTCGAGATACGAAATTTGACGAAGGTAAAATGAAAAAAATCTATAAGAATTTGCTTTTAATTTATAATAATTTGCAAATTATATGTGTAATTTAGAAATTATAAATTGGTTATGTATCAAAATAAATATTTGCAAAACAAGAGAGAAAAGAAATAACTGAGATATAAAAATGCGTTATGTAAAAAGTTAAGCTCCAAATAACGTAATGATTAAAAATAAATATAAATAACAAGCTTGACAGAAAAAAATAGCAATTTTGATATTCAAGAAATATTTAGCACCTCATTAATTTTTCAACGCGTAATTATGCCGAGTATCACGTCAGAATAATATTTTTGGCAAAACTTTCAGATCGAGCGCGAAAAAGTAACTTAAGTCGCGGGACAAATAGCGCGTTTGCATAGCAGCGTGAAACGCAAATGAGCATATTTCCCGGCGTTTGTACCCGGCGGAATTGGAAAAATGCGCGCAGAAAATACGAAGGGCGAGCACAAGAGAAAGCTGCGGAAACGTTAGTCTCCTAGTGCATTCGCAATTCACGTGAAATTCGTGTCATACTTCACACGATCGATCGACGTTTCGCACTCGCAGGAACTCTCATAAATGTGGTATCTGATGCATAGGTAACTTTGACTGGAATTTAATGCCTCGACAATCTCTTTTCTTCCTTTCTTCTGAACGATGTAATTTTCACGCTTGCTGTAACAAATTGTCCACGACAATTTGTCACAGCGTATCGTATTCCTCGCAGCTCTAAAAAGCGATAAAAACGCGAATTACACGGTTTAGAAGAAGTATTATCAATTTATTGATTTACTGAAAGTAGAACGCTTGCAATATCGCCTGGAAGGCAATGTAAGATAAATTTTCAGTTACATAAACCTAAAAATTAAAGACACGTCGAGTCGAGCTGTGAAAATAAAAAAAGGACAAAATCCTATTGTTTATCTCATTTTGACTATAGTTTAAATAAAAAAAAAACTATAAGAGGTTTAATTGTCAAAGCAGCTGAATTTCAAAGTGCAAATTTTTATTTTAAATTTGTCATAATTTTTGTTACGAAAAGACATTCGATGTTTAAAGGATATTCGATTCACGTTATTCACGATACTATGTTATTTCCAAAGTAAAATTAAGTGACAAAAGCTTGAAACGCCCCTCTTCAATCCTATCAATATTCTCGTGGTTAACATACTATCAACGAAGTACTCATTTCGAAGTATTCGATATTGCGACCTATGGCGCATAAACCCGGATATCGCACAGTTTAGGCGCGCAATTTACAACAGTCAGTCGGGAACAATTTCAACCCTTCCGAGATGGGGAGACCGGCTGCGTCTTCTATTCGAAAACGGTCGTAACCGCTCATCGGCTCGATCCATTACGGCAGCTCATAATACGACGGAAATTCCGCTTATTGCCCTCCGCGCAGAACGTCGCGTCGCGTCGCGCGCGTCGGAATTATTCTCGGCGACCGTCACGCGACGACGATAATTCCCGATTCCGTCTGAGAAGTTTAATCGAAACGCAGCCCTCTCTCTTGTTTCCCTCCCCTGCCTGCATGATTCTGTCTTATGTGCGCGGCATACGGGGCGCATATTTAGAGGAGGGTTCGTCGCCGGTGGGAACGGCGCATCGTACGTGCCAGCCTTCGTTAAGCCTCTCGCTTGCGTTCTGAGCTTGCTGAATGTTTAAATGCGACGTGCACTATTTTTTCTGAACAAATCACACTTATCGCGAAGATAGGATGAGATATCCTTTTTTCAACAAATTTTAATCCTAGTTTTATTTTTTTAATGTTATATCTGTTTTAAATTTCAAAGTAAGTCTCGCAATCACCGTGTGATATTTTAATAAAAATTTCAGGAATCGACTATAGAGCCGCAAAATTTTATTATAAAAATTAGGTCACAATAGTTTTCGAATTTTAAAGCAATAGTCTCGCATAGAGTTTACGTTCGTGAGAGCGCACATTTAAATCGATTTTTCATTTGAATTTCGTAATTTAAATATAATTGATTTTTATGGCCATCTTGTCTTACATAAATTATATTGAATTGAGTTCTTTTTGATAGTAATCACGATTAATTCCAGAAGTAATAAATAATGAATAAATGAAAAATTTTTTATTCATCCTATGGATGCTCCTCAGGTCTTTTCCTGTCAACATATGTCTTCCTGCTTTCAAGTTCCCTCAATGCACTTACAGAAAATTAACTCACGAAAACGCGATTAATTACGTGCATACGAAGTACCAGAAGACGATCGCGCGATGTACTTAACATTCTCAATATTGATCGCATGCGATGCGCACTTTGCTACGCTATGACATAGTAACAATAAAAAAGCAAACAAAACTAAAATCAGTTTGATACTCCCGATTTACCGTAACTAATGCAACTGACGAATCTAACATAGCGGAGGGAATCGAAAAATCGTGCGGCGAGTCTTCGCCACTCGCCACGGTAATGCTATTACCTGTTGCTTCTAACCGCACTTTCGTCTACTTTTTGTATTGTCAAATAGTATACGACCTTTGTTATGTATATTATGACAGAAGAGAATAAATATATGTATATTGTGAATTTTGAAACTACAGACCAATACAGTGAAATCTCTCAAAACACATTTAAACGATGGAATAAATCGTGAGATACGCGATTTCGAGAAATTACCACCGTGTACATGTCGAGTTTATACTACGCGATTGACGAATATTGATATACGAAAGTATAATTACAACTGTATTATCAAATTAAACACGTTGCACAGAATTGATTCGTTTCATGCCAGCGATCTTCTGTTATTGGCTGAAAAATCCAAAGTGTCGACACACTTCAATCTGGTACCGCAATTAATAGAATCTTCATCACAACGCGGTTAATAAAATTGAATTAACAGCGAATTAATCGAGGCGCAATGAGCCGTCCATCAATACGCAGTCCAAATTCAGTATTTGAATGCATAATACACCTCGAATTTCACGAAATACGCATATTATTTACAAACGATCAATATATCGAAGGCTTTTCGTTACGTGGATCATTCGGTCTGCGCGTTTCGAACTCGAAAATAGCGGGCAAGTTACATTTGTATCAAATATTTTGAAAATACCCGAATTCAAACGTCGAAAATAACCCCTGTAAATGTCACAAAATATTGATTTAAAATTTTCATCTCGCATCGCATGCTTTCGTTTCCACCTCGCGAGATACCTGCCTCGGTGAAAGCCGTTGCTTTGGTCAACAACTTACGAGTTGTTGATCGCATGGGAGTTAATCAGTTGTACAAACTGACAATCGCGAATTGTTCGTAAGGAATAATCGCGGTTGGCATTTTCTGGTACTTGTCGTAATCGTGATATGAGGATAATGACGCGACGACACGCGTTGCTGCTTATCTTTGAGTTTCATCGAACGAATAACGTAGTGCGACAATCTTGTGTACGCAGCAGCGCGTACGATAGTTATCAAACGTTGCATGCTAAACAATTTGTTGGTGCTACAAAATAATTGAATATTCTTTTCAAGTATTATATCTTAATAAAGAACATAAGATTTAATTCTAAACGGATTATTAATAAATAGTCACTTTATTACGTTTCCTTTACTTAAACTACTTGATCTAGCGATTTATGCGTTACTCTATATCCTTAAATAAAAAATAATTTGCAAATTGCATTTAAATCAAATCGAACAAATTGTAAAATAACGGATGACTTACACAAGTAAGCGTAATTAAAGGATTTCCCTCAATTTGTGAACTTTACGCAATCTCATTAGCCAACTTTGATTTATAACAAGCTTTTCGAGCTTAATATTTTAATATCATAAGCTTATAACTCGAGTATTACTATATAATTTTATCATTTTTATATAATGATTTTTGTCAAATTAATATTCATTATTGAAGTACTATCTTGTGCCTTTCTCCTATCAAAAATATTATCATTGGTTATAGAGATATTGAAGATATTTTTAATTTAAATTAATTTAAAGCTAAATACAATTTTAAAAAGTTGCAATTTCTGTTAATTAAAAACGCAATATAATACCAAAAATTTCTCCTTGTTAGATTAAAAAAGAGTTTATTATTGCGATCTAAAATTCACTTTAAAGAAAGTCTCAGACAATTCAGGACGTGACAATGGAAGTGACTTAGGGTTGCCTTTCTTCCGGGAGATAGTAACGCGGTATCTTGCTATTTTCGCACTCTCAGCGCGACATTAACTTCGTTAATGCGGACGACCCTTCCTGGTTTAACCCTTCCATGGGTGAAAGCCTTACGCACCGATTATGCAAAGCGTGGCGTATCTTAAAGAGCCATAGCATGCTAGACCGAATATTTCTTCACGTGGAAAGAGTCTGTCAATCCCGTGCGCCTGACGCGAAAATAATTTCAATCTCAATAATCTAATTCTCACTTGATTTCATTCGATTTAAATATAATTGTGTATAAATTATTATGTAATTATGCATTTATTAACGATAAATTAAGGATAAATTACAGTTTTCAACAATAATTGTCAATTTTAGAGGATACTTCCCAAAGTTGTTGAATTTTATTCCAATTTGGCGACATCAGTTACATTTTCAAGTATCCAACGAGCCTCTTCAATGTAGGAATTATTTACTAATTCGTCGATTCTTGTCAAGTGATGCTATCGATGTTACATTGGGTGATCGTTAAAAGCCAATATATGTTCAGAACTAATATTTGCGACGCGTCAGCTACCAATGAGTATAAAAGTCTGCAAACCACGGGCGCGGATTCACCAAATTCCTGCGCATACATGCGACAGCCATACATCACTAGATAAATATCTCGCGCCCATAGACAGAACAAATTTTTTTGTCCAAAACGCTACGGGTACTATGTGATATTTATTCCGGGGGCGTCGAAAATATTTATATTCTCGCGCGATCTGATATTCTTTATCGATTTACCATTTCGCAGTTACGTTCGCATCAAGATCGTTACGTGGCGTTGCAACATATTTTCCGCGTACCTCCGTAACAATTGTGCCTTTTTCTAGCACTGGATATTTAACATCCTAGATATTTTTTTGATCTTTGTTTTCTACAATTCAACAACTTTCTGTATAATTTTGGCAATTATTATTGCGGCAT
>VBVQ01000013.1:0-97641 GCA_011636635.1 Tetramorium simillimum | reverse complement strand
CGTTCGCATCAAGATCGTTACGTGGCGTTGCAACATATTTTCCGCGTACCTCCGTAACAATTGTGCCTTTTTCTAGCATTGGATATTTAATATTGGATATTTAATATTTATCCTAGATATTTTTTTGATCTTTGTTTTCTACAATTCAACAACTTTCTGTATAATTTTGGCAATTATTATTGCGGCATGTATAACGTTTCAAAATGAATTCTGCGACATGCAATAAATTCTATTCCATTCTCCGCCTTTGTCTCCTTCTGTCTCGATTCTTCGCTCGTTCGTCCGCTCGCTTGACAGCGATCTATTCCTTAATGCATGTAAATGAGATGCTATGCTTTGCGGGTAACTCGTTGAAATACCACATACCTCCGGCTACATGAGCGAGCGAGTTCTTCCGAAAGAAAGAACGAGACGGATGATGGACGAGAACACGAGCGAGAAAGAGAGAGAGCGAGGAAGGAAATTTCGAGGGAGGCGAAAGACGCGGTTAGTGGTTACCGTTCTGTCCGTATGCGACGCGAGACGAGGATGGTATCTGCGCGGGGAATGCATCACGAGGGATGTGCAGCACGGTAAATTCGCGGGTAACACGATGGCCGCCGACTCGTCGCCGTGGATGTGACAGTGGTGGTGGCGTCGGGTGCTATTTGTAGTCGTTGTTTGTGAGCAGAATAGGACGAATACCTTGATGATGACGGTGGCGAAGGGTTGCGCATAAATGCGCTTAACACGTCGCCGCGCAAACTTTTTACGAAACGTACGCATTTGCAAAAGATTATTTCAAAATTTTTACGGTGTACGCTGTACGGAAAATAATTTGAAAGGCTTTTAGAAAAATTTCGTTTAGATCTGTTATAGAGAAGGTGTGATTGTGTGTACATCTATGTAGATCTGCACGTCGATATTTCTTATTAGGTAATCCGAAAGCCACTGCTGCGATATCTGTTAGTGGCACTCGTCACGAAGCAGAACAATACTTTCGAATTCCGGAAAGTAATGGCCGCCATGTAATCACGGAGAGTGGTATCGTTACCGTGCGGCAACCGGTGCCATAAATCCCGCGTTTTCGTCTCCGATGTTGCGCAAGGTACTAGACGCGGCCGGGTGGATGCATCCTATCTTGCGCCCCGGATGCGGACGTGTATTTCGCGACGCGGAGAACATTTCAGCCTCTGCGGCAGCGCAGCTTGCCGCGATTCTCGTAAATCGCGAGTCGGGGCGAATATCACGTCTATCTCGATTTCACGGTGCAGCATCGTCGCGGGAATGGAGTAAATATCCCACCAGTTCTTTTGAAAAGCAAACAGTCGCAAGAGAAAACAAGGAAAACGAGAACGAACGACCGGAAAGCGATTCGAGAAAAATTACAGGACAAAAGCAAAAAAAAAGAACTTGCCAGTTTTACTTTTAATTAGTGTTATTAATATCAGTAATGTCTCTATTTGTGTTTCAACGCGTAAAATTTAGTCGAAATGTCCACATAATTGTCGGTGCGCAATGTAGACCAACTGTACTACGATGAAGTTTCATTCGGCATTCTCTTCCTTTTTCTCTCGTTTTTGCTCGTCATCGTTAAAAGTCCGCCAGTCCTGGTTGCACCTGGCGCCCAATTTAATATTAAACAACGGCGAGCCGCGCCGGCGATATTCCCGGTGAATGCGCAGACGCGAAAGTATCGGGGATGAACATCGAGAGTTTCGGAACAGCAGCGGAAAGGAAACGAAAACGCGAGTCCTTTATGGGGCTACGAGATCGCCCGTGACGCGTTACGGGACGACCATCCGGCATAAGGCTGCGCAGATTTTATACGTCCCCGATCCGCAGTAATGCATTGGCATAATGGTGTTACGACGCGTCGTCCGATACGCTATCTTCTTGGTCATATACGACGCATCTCCCGTAGCATTACGACGTGTCCCGCGGGTGCACCGGCCGTACGGGATTATGCGAATTGACTTCGGAAATCCCGCCCGAAGAGACTCGCCGTACTATTCGCGCGAACAATGTCCTTTTTCCCAGTGACGCGAATGCTACGTCTACATCAAGGATTAAATTGAATACGGCATTCTCTTTCTCTTTTTCGCATTTCTCTTCATATATGTCCTAAGACTAATTGATATTTATTTCGAAAGTGCAGAAATAATATCGTTTCTAATACTCCAGGGAAAAGTTTCCATAATAATAAATTAATAGAGTTAAAAAAAGTAACTAATAATAAAATCATACAGATTACGTTTCAGAATTATTCTTTACGGATTGTATCTGTTTTGAATAAGATATTATTGATCACCATCTAAATTCGAAAGAATCTTATTATTCATTTTAATTGTTGATTTTATATTAGCAAGAGATATCAAATATTAAACTTTTAAAAACAAATTGTTCTATAAAATTAATAAATTTTAACTTTATCAAATTCCTTAAAATTAAAGTTAGGATTTCATGTGTACGAGAATTCGTCTAACCTGTCAGGTGATGTATTCTTTGACAAATTCACAATCAATCACCACTTTTAAAGAAAATTGCATGTCGCTAACGCGCAATTCATTGGCCGTTCCGCGTTTGATGGTATACACGCACGTGGCGTCCGCGCCACGTTAAAAAGCAGCCCAGTAAAAACGGCTATTAAAAGTACAGCGACATCGTTACCGATCGGCGTGTCGTTGTGTCGCGGCCGCAGCCGCAGCGTTCGCGTGATACAATTTTTCGCTCCTGAAAAGCGAACGAACGAACGAACAGTTCCGTCGACATCTGCACCTTCATTCCGGCAACGGTCGCGCAGTGTGTCGCGGTTGCGACTGCAATGCGTGACGATATTCCATGTGTGACTGTATCTATTCACTGAACGATACAATCGTAGCGCGCCAGCTGACGAAAGAGTTAATGGCTTCTCCATGTCGATTCTATTTCGTTAACTTTACAGTTTACGTCAACTAATCCTCAGTCAGTCAAGTAGTCAACAGAATTAACTTGCTTATAATATATTTAGTTAATTGCAGCCTCTATCATTTATGAGCAAATTAGTGAATATGCACAGTTGAAGTATACTATAATTTAAAGACAATTAAGAAAGATTTTATCGACATAAAACTCGATGACAAATCCTATATTTTAAAAATATCCTATACAAGTAGCACACGACGTACTGGCGAATGAAGAATATTTCATGCTTCACTTGGAGCTTGTTTATCGCAACCACTGCATATGGATGTGTTTTACTTCGGGCGGGCTTTCTTCTATCGCGAAAAAAAGGGGATGTGTGTGAGAGAGAAAGAGAGAGAGAGATTGCCACGAGGAGAGAGAATAAGCCACGGGGCTGACTAAGGGGGTGAAAAAGCAAGGCGCGTCGTGATGGATTGGCCCGGGCCAATCACCTCGTTTGTATCCATTTGCAAGGAATATTGTTCCCGGCGATCTCGCCTCGCGCCTTTTTTTTCTTCCTATCTCGTAACCGGGGCTAGCGCGTGATTCATCTTGACGGAAGGAGAAAATGAGGGTGTGTGCGAGAGAGAAAGAGAGAGAAGTCATTCCGGCAGGAGGAGGATTCTGCCATCTCACAATGACGTTCTACAAGAGCGATTAATTTTCATTACGCCAGTCGCGCCATTGTCCGCCGGTCGAAATCCGACTAGATGTACCGCCCACCTCTAATCTCGACTATTTACAACAAAGCGGAAGAAAATAGCTTCATTCAGAAGAAATTTTTGTGGGAGGAGAATAACATGTAGATGGGAGTTTGTTCCTTTCGTTTTAAATATATAAACGCTCGCTTAATAACGACTGTCTAGAGCTTGTTTGGTATTAGTCTCTGGAAAAATTAATAAAACTATTATTTTTAACTGCATCACATCATACAGCGTTTTACATAATTTTCTAATAATATAATTTTCTAGCAATCTTGTCTTGACATTTCAAAGAGTATACCTTAATTATTACTCTCTAATGCAGCATCTTATATATTATATGTATGTATATAACGGAGGATTTTAAAAATATGTCCAAACAATGTTTTGGCAATAATATATCATACTTATTGTACTCAATATTCATTTGGCAATAAAACACTTCTTATACTCAATGCGTTTTACTTTTCTATAACTGATTAAATTACCGCGAGGAGAGAAAGGGTTAAATATCACAACTCCAAACCGAGTACCTGCGTTATCCTATGTTTCACTCGAGAGTTATCGCAAATGCTCAACGCGAGGATAGGGACGCACCATTGGACGGAATTTCTCGGTTGTTTGTTTCGCATAGTTTCCGCGGCGTGCTAATGCCGCCGGCATTAGCATACGGCCGCCACCGACGAGCTCAACGTGAGGAAGAGGAGAGTTGTTCTCGCGGGATAAGCGGGTAACGTGCCGAGTAGGTCGACAACGGTCTGTCTAACGTCGTTCGTCGAGTACTAGGAGGGAGTGCGAATGGAAATAACGCGGGCGGAAAGGAGTCGCCTAGTTGCCGCTTAACGAGTCGACTGATAGTCTATAAAACTTGCTAACAAACTCTCTCTCATTCCCTCTCTTCCTCGCTGCACCGTCTCGGATATTTCAACCCCCTCCGTGTCTAACTGCCGTTTCCGGCGCGACCCTTATCACAGGCTACAGGGCGAGAAAGAGGGAAGAAGAGAGGTTCTCCTTTCTTGGATGAAACTGACAAACTTCTTGCAAATTGGAAAATATAAAATGCAAAGTTTTTCCCCGTGATATTACACCCAAAAGCGATAAAAATCTTGTATAAAAACACAAGATTTTTATATATACGTATAAAAATTTATAACCATATCAGAGAAGAAGTAGAGAAATATAAAGAATTACAGCTTAATTCTCTTATTGACAAAGATACCGTATTATTTTTTTGCATATATTTTTATTAATTAGTTTAATTAATTTATATCATCTAAATCTTGAATGAGTTTAAAGGACTTGAGAGCATTTAAAAAATCTGCAGATAACAAAAATAACGTCTTTTTTATCCCTCCGGTTAAAAATTAAGTTATCGTATATCGTAGATTTGCTCTAAAATCTTGCCAAGTGTCGTTAACACGCGCGTCAATGTGTTATTTGGAAAGCAAGATAAGGCGAGAAAGTCAACGCCCACTCTCCAATTTTGGCCCCGAAGAAAACAGACGGTTAAATCCGTAAAGTCGCGCTCTTTGTCGTGTTGCGGCAGGTGTACCCCGGGGAGGAACGCAAAGCTCCGGAGAACGCGTGAAAATTTACTTATTCAGAGGGGGTTGGGAGGAATCGCTTTGGAAAACCGGAGAGGACAAGGAGGAGAACAGAGCTATCGCTCCGACTCACTCTTCTTCACTCTCTCTTCCTCTCTTGCTCCCCTTGCTTTGCTATGGCGTGATTTCATGCAAAGCGCTGCTTTCACGGTGCGGTAATTTCATTTTCGCAACGAACTTACAACCCCCCCACCCCCCTTTCTCCTCACTCGTCGCGTCCTCTTGTCGGCTCGTCCTCTGTCCTGTCACTCTCCACCTCCGTGCGCGCGCGCGCGTGTCCCTGCTCGCCTCTTGTCGTCTCCTATCCCTCTCGAAAGTTCGCGCTAAACGTGCAGTTTCATTTACATCGCCCTCATCCTTCGACTGCGTCCTGTCCACTCCCGAAGCATCGTTTCACCGGGGACGTAGGGCGCGATGCTTTATTACGAATTAACCTACCCTCCGATCGCATATTCCTAGATCCTACTGTTTGAAATGTATCCATTAATCCTGAATTTAATAATGCAGTGATTTAAACTGTTTTCTTCGAGAAAATTTGAGGCAGTCAATGTAGATTTAATTTTTTCAATGGTAAGTTTTTTGAAGAAATTGGATTGAAATTCGCAAAACGACACACACACACACTTCAATTTGAAAATGCAGATACGATTCACGATGTGCAGATGCAGTTCAGGAGCGAAGAGCATTCGGTTAACCGCGATGCGCGCTGACCGAGTTGCAACTTTAAAATGCAACCGTAAGACGCGAGGCAGTGCCGATAGTCGGTCGACGAGACGAGCAGAAGCTGCGGTCGGGCGCATTGGTGTGTACCGCACCAGCGCAATTCGCCCGGGGGAGATCCTCCGAATCGGTTTTACGAAGTTCCATTACGGTGCTACCTGCTGTCGACTCACTCGTTCACCACCATCGCCGTTGCTACCGTCGCCGCCGCCGGCACTGAATTCTCCCGATAAAGCTGTTATTGGCTGTTTGCGTATTTATTGAGGGAGATCCCCGCCGATGAAAATGAGAAATATAATTGCGTTCCAATGTTTCATTATGGGACGCGGGATCGCCGCGAGGTCGAGCGCGGCATTTACTTTTCGGCACTTTAAACGCGAGTTACCGAATAACCATCATCGGCCACGTCGAAGAGATAATGCGTAAATGGCCAATGGAGTTTCAACCGAAAGAAAACCCTCGTTTATCAAAGCTGCGTATTAATAAATTGAACCTCTAAGCGCGGAAATTCGATCACCTAATGCATGCAATGTGTGTTAGAGGGTTTATTTGTTAACAGCAGAATCTACGGGCCGAAAATTTGGGGTTTGCGCAATGGCGATGAATGCAAAATCACCGTCGCATTATGTTGCTAAAATGCTATGTAGTTTCGTGCGCGCTTCAATATGCATGCCCCGATTGTCTCGATCGTACTTAACGCGGTCAAATTCGCTCGAATAACGGCGACGATCAATTACACGAAATTACATTGCTGACATAAAGTCGTTATGCGGCTTACGGTCGCGTGCGTACGTTTTCATTCCGGTTTACGTCGACACAGTATTCCTGCTTCGCGAAATGCCCGGTGGCAGCAACGAAATAGCATTCGACGGTTGACATTACGTGGAAGGCGTGATTTCTGATGCGCGCTTACAAGCGTTTACGGCGCTTTGATCATGCTTCCTTTTCAGGGGAGAGCTGGTACATCGATCGGCTGCGGTTGGCTTTCGTGGCGCTTCAAAGTCAAAGCGCCGCCCACACAAATGGAATATTGGATAAAACGCTATGCCATACACACACACAAACACGCACATACACGGATTTGGATCTTAATGAAAGCTACAATACCGCTGGCTTTTCTTTCGACATGATTGGCCTGTAAAAATTGAGCCTCATTTTATCGTGATCCGTAAACCGAACTCTGAAAAGAGATTTCACTAATCACGTGTCATGTAACTGTCAATAACTAAAATTATGTAAATCAAATGTGTCCCATAAATGCACATTAATCGCCTTCATACGCGAAAAATAATTACAACTCTTAATAGTAAATTGGAAAGTAATTAACTTATGGCTTCGTGTAATTATAATATGCAAAAATAATGATACAAGTAATGAAAGGAACAAGGACTGTGCGACACAAACCTCGAAACATCTGCGTCGACATCAGTTTTTAAAATCGTCAGAATAATTAATATTAAATACAGTAGCACCGAATGAGCTAAGTAATAAAGCATTGATTCTAAAAATTGAGTAAATATACGTTGGAGGACGCGATCAATATTCGGCGGTAATCCGCAGTCTTGATCGCACATCTAACTTGCGTGAACTTCCACAAAAGCGGAACGCTCGATGCGCAATTGGCCCCAAGTCGAGCGTGGTTAGCGAAATCGATGTCCGATCGGTTGCACGTTTGAGAGCGACGCACGTAATAGCGAACATCGCTATTACGCACCCGATTGTAATTTTCGAATTTGAAACACGAACCGCATACACCTGCCGCGACGTTCGTCGCTCGCGAGATCACGTGCGCATAGTTACTCTGTTACATTGTGCAACAGGCGAAACGTAACGGTCTGTTAACACTAACACATTATGTGACGCATCGACGGAAGTGCATCCTCCGTACCCGCAATTTAATGAAAATTGCGGGTTCGGATATTAGGGCACCTTCGAACGGCTGATTTAGTGCTCAATAGTCCTTTTACCAAACCCTTCATTTACCGAAAGTACACATGATGATCAGAGGCACTATATCCTTCAACGACCGTGACCTAAGAAGTTGGTTTTTTCTTCGTGAAACCTTGATCGAAAGTTTAAACCGATTCGACAATTACGAATTTAGAAAATTTCGTGCAATAGTTGCATCCTATTGCGGAATTTTGGATAAAATGCTATGCAGAAAAATAAAATTTTATTAAAATACGCTTTCATATTTGCAACAAATTGTAGAGGTTTGCCTGTGCGCAAAACTCGCGACATCACATCGCGCGATGTCTCATCATAGATAGTTTTCTAGCAAGAGGAGGCGACGGGAAAAGGAGTATGCACGGCGGTCTGCCATACTGCGGATATCAAACTGGTACGTGCCCCACATGCGGATCCGGGAATTCACCTTACCGCTGCCTACACTTGTCATCTCCTTGCCGAGTGTCCGACTATCCGGGCGAGGCACGAATGTCGTTTGCCCGATCGTCCTTATAGCACGCGAATATGCGGTCCTGCGTGTACGTGAACGCCGCTACGTGAACGCGGCTGAAGGCGATCATGCGGCACGACAGGTGCTCTTTACCTGTTCACCTTGCGAATTTGTGAGAGAGCTACATCGGCAAGAATGAAAAATGAGCTGAGCTACGGGAGGGAGGAAATTGGTCGGCGTCGTATCTTGTCGGCCCTCGCGAAAGCGGCCGGGAAAACAGGGGGAAAAAATTACGGGTTGCGCTCTAAACAGCTACTCAAAAGGGATTGTTCCGCACGGTAATTCTTCGCGCGCGGCGCATTCGAAACAACTTCCGGCGCGATGCGCCCCGGCAAACGCGATAGAATTAAAAGAAGCCCTCCCGTACGGAGAGAGAGCGTCATGCAACTTTTCGTGCAGTTCAACTTTTTACGGTCACGTCCGGGGCCGGTCTGTCTTGAAAAGCGATTCTAAAAGCGGCTCGAGGGTCCGATAACGAAATTATACGCGCAAAATTGAAAAAGAAAACTAGATACTTTTTCGTTGATTATTCATGGGTTCCGCGAGCGAGTTTGCGGCTTGCGAATTCATTTGCGGTTATAACCAGTTTCGCCGATAATGAATTAATGTGGCCAATAATAATAGACAGTGAAATTACATGGGGATTTTCGAGAGAGGGTTAATTGGTTTTTCATTGATTATTAATTAGTTCGTAAGTTTGTTCAACTTGGCTGTTAAATCCGTTTCCACGCGGCTCTCTCTTTTTTGACAAATATAATAAATGAATTTAGATAAATATTAATTATTCTCCTCGTGTTCTCTTTATATACAAATACATTGATAAATTTTATAAACATGTAATAATTAATATAATATTATGTATCTTGCCGTGTTATTATTACCATTAAAATAATTAAGCCCCGCCAGCTATTTTATAATGATTAATATGCAAGTTCGGTTATTCGATCATTGACCCTATAACAATCACATCACCGACATGATGCACAGAACAGAATAACTATTACTGAATATGTAATATTATTCATGGTTACGTAATGAACGTTAATCACGTTCTTTTATTTACGCGAACCTATTGGTGCATTACAAACGTGTCATTTCATCACTTTTCTTTCTCTCTATCGTAGTATCACAATTCTCCCTAATATTCGTAATAATCTTGCCACGGATCCCGGAGATCCTATCTTCCCATCCAGTACGACAGAACGATCATCATGAATTTTTCTCCATGAGCATATGAAATTTTAGAGGGTATCGGCAAACGAGAAGGCATAACTTTGTATTTGCAACGTGTACCGTGACGTGAGATCTCATGCGATCTGAAATTCCTCTGGAAGAAGGCTTTATAAATAATTCCCCGCGCCTACGCACACCGGCCCACCCTGCATTTCTCTGGTTCGCCCTCCCCTGAATGCTTCCCGCCTATATAGCCCGTATTCCTCATCCTCGTGGACCAAGCTATCGTAAAACTTTCAGGCACGCTTGAGTTATGTACGTTGTCGTTCGGAAGAAGGGCCGAAAGTTGAAGGGAGTCGGAGGTGAAACGCGCCTTTTACCTAAGACCCGGCCGCCCTCGATGATGTTGAAGACTTCCTTGCGGAGAACGACGAAAAGTACGCATCGATTACGAGCACGAGCGAAACAAGACAGGCACGAACGATTTTCGATTCGAGTTCCGGCACAACCTTGGTAAATAATTCCGCGCCTTTCTGTGTGCCTTTCTCTCTCGCTTGGCTTCAGCCGAGGGTGCCAAAAGGGAGTTCTCTCACGAACACGATTTGTAAATCCAGTGAAGGGGGATGAACGACATTACGCGCGATAAAGATATTGTCTATGAAATACATTTTGAAAGAAAGAGATTTAGAGCAAATTGTTAAAGTGATATTAAATCATCTTTTCTCAATTAGAATTTTAGTTTGAATTACTACATTAAATTTTCTTAATAAAATAATGACTCGATTAAATCTACTGTGTAATTTTTTATATTCTCCAGAAATATTTCATAATTAAATTGTTATTAAAGAATTATCGATTTTATCAAATTTATTGAAAAATCAAAAGTATGTTCGAAGGTATTTCTATAATAAACCAAAAAATATACAATACTTGATTTCTTAAACTAATGCTTGTATAAATGCTTTACTGGATTTTATATACAATTTTTTGTAGGATTTTTATGTCAAATCTTCGTCAGGAAATAAAATATAATAATTAGATACGATAAGAAAACATTTAATTTTACGAAGTATATTGAAACAAGGACTATATTCAACATCAATAATAACTCGGTTTCTCTTTGCATCGCCGTATATGTAACTGTAGCTACATAAATGAAAGATTGTCTGATTGCATGCTTTGTTCTTTTCTGAAGACTTTTCTACTTAAATCATAAAGCACCGCCGAGCATCGCTACCACTCAGAGATGCCAGTCAGGTGAAGACGCCTGCGGGTGATATTGATTATTCGATAAAGGAAAAAAAGCAGCAAGGTCTACAAGATAATCCTATTGAACTGTAGGATTCTGGGAAAGAAAAAAGGCCGACAAGACGCAGGGAAAAGGTAAGAAGAAGAGGATCTAAGAGACAATATCGTAAGTGATTCGAAGCACGCTGTCCTCTCTCTCTCTCTCCCTCTCTCGTCGTTCGTGATTCACCCTGCGAATATTATCAGGAAGAACGGAAAGGAACGTTCATTTTTCCTTCTAACCTGTGATTTTAAGGCCACCCCGTCATGGAAATCATATAAATGTTCTTAGTTGAATCCAAGCAAAAATTCTTATTCATACGTTTTCATTATATGACCTCTTTTCGTTACATATGCTCTCTTCAAAATGCTTTGATTCTTTAATTTGAGAAACAATAAAACAAAACTTTTTAAATCATCTATCCTAAATTTTAACATGCGTATCACCATCAATATTTCCTATTATGGCCTTCTCTCTTTTTTACGTACCAAAAAATTTTACATTTTCCTTTAATTTTAATTTCTTAACTTTTAGGTTCTATTTTACTATACATACTATACATATAAAAAAAAACTTTACTCAGAAATTGCGTTGCTATTACTTTGAATTTTGATGATATCTTTAATGACGATTGTGTCGAATGGATACGCTTCCGCATATCTATTTAATTTTGTTTCATATAATAATCCCTACAATTTCAACATTGAACGGCACGCGGTAATATCACTGAATGTAAATGGTCACTCGAGCAATGTTTTAGAATCAAATCCCACGATACGTTCTTCTTTTCTGTCGAAACTTAACGACCGAATCTTTCCGAAAGAAAAATCACGGAAGGTTTTCAGATTTTATTCTGATCCGAATTCTACCCTCTGCACCATCGTAATTCCATTTGTCGGCAATGGCGGGATTGGAAACTGCTCGCACGATGAATGTAAAATCGCAGACGATAAATTTACGCGCAGAGTAAAACAATTCACCGTTCCGCACTTTTGTCGTTAGCGAAAACTTTAGAAGTTTGTGTGCGATCATGGAATAAACGCTTGTAATTCAGGCTCCGGACATTCCAGCGGTAACAAGAGACAGACGACCACTTAGATAATGTTTATACGCGAGCCATCGTTTCTAAATATAGTAAAAACTTAGGTAGATTGTAATCTAGAAAAAAAAAGCCACTACTAAAGAGCAATCTTTGCGAAAGGTTTCGATCGCGTGTCGGAAGTTTTATAAAATCTGTTGGGCTACATATACCAATCTTTGGTGATGTGCTGATAGGATGTCTGTGTGTATATCTCGCATGTGTTATCCTTAATAGTGGGTGTGCGCTAGTCTGCGTTATCGAACGAAAACCAATATGACATAACTCTTCGTCCGGCCTCATCACGTCTCGTCACGGAGATATCAAGGAAGACAGGACGTGGCAAACCCGTAAAAGTTTTGTTTACCCACACGGGAAAGGGATCAACTTTTTTCGGTCGCTTTTGTACGCCCCAATCACGTTATTGAGGAATATCAGGGCCCTGTGGATTGATATCATTTCTTCTTATTGTAGCGTAACGAAAGGATGCAACAACTTAAGTTATTCTACTTGCTATAATTTAACTCGTGCACTTTGACTTCCCTTATCCGCAGTCCGGGCAAGTTCATCATAAACTCATTGTAAACTCATCGCAAACTCATCGCAAAGCCAATGTAGCATTCTCATCAAGTCTTGGCACACATTTTATAGCATTTTCTCAAGGATCAAGATAAATTCAGAGCGCGCGTGGATCCGGTCGCGAGATAGAGTGACGTAGCTCATAACTTACGACCTTAGCTGCACTTTTTGATCGTGAGGCGATCAACGTACGTACGTTCAATGTAAACTCGTTACCGGCATGTAATATCCAGATCGCGCGTCTTGGTGATATCTGTAGCGTTACAGGCGCGCGCAACTCGATAAACAGGATGAGATTCTGTAAATTGCTTCGGCCGGAGTTGGCGTGTGTGTAACGCTTTTACCAGAGCGGCACGCACGTCGAGATGCACGAGGGATGAAGACTCGGGAGTGATTGAACACTTTATGTGTACACGGACCGAAAGGGCTCTCGCAAAAGTCGCGAGCTCGAAAAATATCGCTCAGCAAGTATCTTCGATGTAAAGCGCCTGGCAAAATATTTTTAGCCAAGCTGCGAGGCCACGCGCATATACGGAGCGTTTAGGAAACTCGCTTCTGTCACGTTAAAAGAGGCGACACATATATAACATAATTAAAACATGCTGATGAGCAATATATATTTTATGCAATTTTCTTCTATTCATTATCATTAAAAATTCATCTAAAAAAAATTCTTTTCTAACGTTATAAAATTATTTTTACTTTCTTAAACTGAACTTCACAAGATGGTCAATTATTTTCTTTATATAAAGAAAGAACTCGATTTTATTGGAGAAGCTACGAGCTTACGTCATGAGAACATTTGACTGATTTGGCTATCTCCTTGCATTCCTTGCATTATATATTATAATATGTACAACACGTTCTAACTGATATTGTTTTTACAGAGGGGCAGATGCTATATAGCGAGAATTCGTTACCACATTATTATTCATGGTTTCCTCGACCGGACAGGAGTGTTCTGCATAACATGAATATGTGAGGCCAAAATATTATCGCGAATTTATTCATTAAAGTTTTTCTTAATACACGAATAAATGATAATGGCTGGCGCAACGAGCAAACGCATTACGACACGCAAACATGAGTAGAAAACTCTGAAAAATAGTGAACAATGGAATAATCTTTTCGAATTTTGCGAATTTAAAAAAGGACTTTGTATAAAATCAAATAACATTTATATATACATATGTTAGTTACATGTTCCATTAAATTTTTATTATAAAAGTTTTAAAAAAATTTTTTATATTCAGACTACGTATAATCTATAATATAACTAAAAATTGTGAAACATATTTTTTAATTTGTTTCATTCTGACTTTTTCAACTTATCTCTACATGCTGCTTTTTGATTTGCTTCAAAGTAGTATGATCAAATAAAAGATTAAATAGTTATGAATAGAACACTATCCTCAAATACGTTTCTGAATACAATTCTACGATTGAATCTCATGCATTTTCCATATGATTAATGAACAACGTTCGGAATGCGATATGTGGTATCTAATTACCGTGGCTTTAATCGAATTTACACGGAATAGGATTGCCGCGAATTTTGGGGATGGCCAGACTTTCCACCTCCTGCCTTTGTCCGAACTGGTTACTTTGATTACAAAAACACAATGGGCACGTGTATATTGCAACGAAAATGCGATTTAAATGCGTTCGGTGGAGCGACATAACCACGTGTTACATGGAATTTCGAGCGAGTTAAATGAAGAGAGAGAAAAAGGTAGAAAGAGAAAGAGGGTGGAGAATCCCCAATTAAAATTCCCTAATGGAGTCGAGCGAAATATCCCGCACAAATATTACGATTTTTTTATCGCTTCTCGCAGATTTATTTTCGGTGCATGAGCGTTCGTCCGCGCTTTCGCGATCGTGTTACAATATCGAATGTATCGTATCTGAAAGCACGAAATCCGTTATTGTCGGATGGAAAAAATTGTGCTGAAGATCGTATGTATCGAAAATATCGGAACAAAACAAGGATAAATACGAAATTGGAATAAATTCACTTTGCGTTCTCTTGCTTCTAGAATAAAATCACACGATCGATTACCTGATGACACAAACTATACAGTGTATCAATGTAATCGTAATAGCCTCAGAGAAATAAAGAAGCTCCTAATTTGATTTATTATACTGAAAAAAAAATTCTAGTTAAAAATGGACGAATCAGAAAAACTTTATAGGATTGATCAAATATTCTGGTTATTATAAGTTACAAAGTATTGAGTTCTATTATAATGTAACCAGAACATTTTATTAATCCAACAAGATTTTTCTGATTCGTCCGTTTTTAACCAGAATTTTTTTCCACTCTACGTGCGAAACATACTGGGAGAGAACAGCAAGCCATCACGATATAGACATAACAACTTGAACGTATCCGAACAGGTCCGATATATCGGCGAGTGTATGTAAAAAGATGCAACGGCGGGTGGCTGCAGCAGAGAACCTAGGGGAGTAGGGGTGATAATAGCGCCGGGATGTCGGAGAACGTAGGTAATGCCGGGGATGCGCGGCGCGCGCGGGGATGGCGGGCGACTAACATGCACGATCGAAGAATCCCGAAAGAAGCTACGGGGCCGCGAGGAGGGTGGAAAAGAGAAGCGGAATCCCGCGGATACGGTAGTCAATCGATATTCCAGCCGTCGATCTCTACACCTCGCTGAAGATGGAGTAGGTACACGTAGGTATGCAACTCCCGTGGCCTCTATCGTCCTCAACCCCTTTTCGATGCAGTTTCCGTCGCTTCGCTCTGCGGCTGTATGTATGTGCGGATACGTTTGATTCTCGAGAAATATTGCACGGAACTTTGCAAGAAGTTCCTGCCGCGATTGTCCTACTTTAAAGCGCATTAACAAACAGATCGTAAAATCGATGCCGTGTATTTGATCTTGCTATCTCTCTCGAGAAAGAAAAATAGCTCTCACTAAATCTCCTAAAAATCTTCTCTACAAATGCAGCTTTCTTCTTCGAGCAACATTCGTTTTTGTTGACAATTTTTATGTTGTAAGTTTTAACAACTAACCATCAATTTAATATCTATTTACGAAAGTTTGATGAAAGGACATATTTTCTGTTGAAGATTTTGTTTTACACCGTGACAGCATGGACGTGATTGCATGAAAAAAAAATTAGTGTCAGAAGGTAATTGCGATTTGTATACGTAGCGTAGTGTATGTACAAATTCGGAAGCGGACTCCGCAAACCAATGGCGAGCGACGCTGAGTAAACTTGGCGGAAGACGCGGCTTAGATTATGGAACTATTAACTGTCACGCAGTCTGCCACGATAGTAGTTTCGCTAATTCAGTTTCGGTGTAAATTACGCGCTTGTTCACGGCGCGACACCCATCCAGGCAAGACGCTCGCGCGGTACGTTCCACCGCCGTCGCGTTTATATTACCTACGTGATAAGAATGCCGGGAGAATGCCGACGATGTAAGATCTAATTGCCCACGCGTTCAGATGCCGTGATTAATAGTCACCTTAATTATCTCGAGTTAACTCGCTGCGACGACTTAGTCTCCGGCGACGCGCGCAACGTCGCGTAACTTCGGCGACTTAGCGGGCCCCAGATGTTCAGACAAGATGTCGGGAATGCACCCTCGCGTTTCTCCAACACATTCGAGTGGGACAAAAGAGAAAATTATTCGCAAATAAATATTAATAACTGTACGTTAAGATCAAAATCTTTATATTACGACAGAAGAAGGATAAAATATTTCACGGAATGTGTGAATATCAAGTTGCTTTTTTGCCGAAATTTATATTTAATGACTGTTTAACGCATATTTGATAACATATGTCTCTAACAATTATTTAATTTATAGAGTTTAATTTATACTTTTTAAATATGAAAAATATCAGCGAAATTCATTTTTTATGACACAGCTTAAATTGGATGAAATAATGGAGATATACATTCTGTTATCCACAAAGTTCAGTGGGATAAAAGACGAATATTCTGTCGAAATTATCCAATTTTACTCTCACGAAAACTGCTTCTTTATATACGCATGCGAAACCTCTTCACCGTTAGAGTAATAAAATTATTCCATAAAAAAAACTTTCTTAATGTCACATAATTCCGTGAAAGTTGGGAAAGAAAAAAAGTGTTGCGGTGTTTCAGTCTTTTAGTCTCGTCCTTTAAAGTTATCAAGTTATCAATAGTAAAAAATTTTTTATTTTCGACATCTTTCTCGTTCTTTCTGGAAGTCGACAAAAAGTTCCAATAAAATCGTGACTTAAATATTTCATCGATATTTTCGTTTAGCTCAAATCTGATCGATGATAAGAATAATTAATATGTTAAACGTATTCCTGTCGAAGCGCTGTCTCATTATGGATGTTGTTCCGTGTTTTCCATCACGCGCTATTTTATTTTCATCGTATTTTCCTGAAGAGCATTCGTAAAATGGTGAACGGACCGACAGTGGGGAAACGTTGTAACGGTACGGTAATGCGCTAATTAATACCGCTACTAAATTAATTTCTCCGCCGCGCGGAATTTTAATGAGCTCAAGTACCCCGTTACAACGGGAGGGCGAATCCTTCTGCCGTAAATATCCTTTAACATATCGCAGCAGATATATTTAATTACATTCCGCGACTTTTATATCGAAAACAAATATAGACGAAAAAGCTGTTCCGCAAATACGCAAAGATTGAATGAAGGGTCAAGCGATTTCACGGTTCTCTCCTTGAATTTTTTACGGTCGATATTTTTTTCCGTCACGCATGAAATCGCGAAGGTTAACGGCCGCGGAAAATAATCGCGCGCATCCAAGTGAATCTCAAGAGCATAAGGAGTGCCATCCACATCGCGGCCATCGAATTTGCGATGAAAGCGGAGAAAAGGTGTTCAAGAAGGATCTCAAACATCCGAGCATATCGCCGAGCATAACCCGGAAAGAAAGACAAAAGGATCGACCGGCATGGACTCCCGGGGGAGGCGCGCAGGACGTCCAAAAGAAGGAGAGGAATCCTTGGAGAAGGAGTGAAAGAAGCAACGTGCTTCTAGCTATTCTAGGGGAAAAGGGGGTGCGAGACGGGAGGCCCTCCCGCGGGTCAACGATGGGGCCAGGGGCCGGGGGAAGCACTCATAAAACCGAGAAGCATGTGATTTCCCCCAGGAGGGGGGAAAAGGCGCGGCCGAGGGAGATCTCGCGCCGCCTTGTTCTTCTTCTCCATCCTCCCTTACCGACGTCCTTCGGTTGTCGGCGTCCCTTTCTTACCCTGCCGTTTCTTTCGTTCTTCCTCTCCCCCCTTCCTCTGCCCTTTCTAACCTCATATAAAGCGAGCGAACAACATGTTGCTTTTTATTTGTTCGAATAAATGCGACTGCAAAATATCTCGTTCTTACTCTTGTGACGAGATTTTCTTTTTATGTACACAGATTGTCTCGAGGTGATATGTATGATTCATACTTAACGGAAGATCAGTTGTTGTTTTTCGTCACGCAGAAAACTGAGAAGTAATCTCAAAAATAGTTAAAACAATACATATATCTGCATAATTAAAAAAAAGGATAAGCAAAGAGTAGAAAAATTCGCAGCACACGCTTTTCGGAAATTCAAACAGAAAGATCTGATATTCAACACGGTGAAATGTTTTCACGTATACGCATGAATGTCATTCATTTTTAGATTTATAATACCATTCCAGCTTAATACAATCTCGGACTTTAATGCATCCAGCGTATGTAACTAAGTTTTACTAAAATTAAATAAGAGTAATGCCGTTTTTCAAAATTTTTCACAAATTTCCACGCTGGAATAGCGTAACTTTTTTTTTTAAGCGAGTACCGTGTGCTTCCCTCATTGCAGGATACGAACGGAGACGCGGCGGTTTCCCGCATGTTCCACAGCGCAGATCATTTTTACGAGAAGAGAGTTTGGTCTCGCAAAGCGCCTCTCGGGATTTGCCGTCTGCGGCGGATCGTTACTGAATGGAAATCGTTACAGAGATTGTAAACCCCGCAAGCGCGTGCGGAATGAGAACGAGAGAGAGAAGAAGCAAGAGAGAGAGAGAGAGAAGGAGAGAGCCAGACGGGAATGGAACACAAACGCAGCATTTAGTAGACAAGCGAATGGAATCAGCGCGCTGTGCAAGCGGAATTCGACATTTTTATGTAAAGATCGACCATGGCTCGCCGATTTCTCGCGCTTAAAACGAACGTGTTCCGATAAACCTCGTCGTTTCTCCCGCGTCGAGGCAAACACTGACGCGTAAAAGTTACTAAAGCCGAGTTTACCACGGTTTTCCATGTACTTTTTGATTGACGCGAAATACAACTGTGCTCTTGATAGCGTAATTACCTAAAGTGGTCGTAGAATCGTAAAACTTCATAATAGAAATGTTTTGTTATCTCCGCTTGCTGTCGTGTATTGCACAACTTGCATTTGCGGCTGGTAGTTTAAAGCGTTGACGGTCAATTGCACTCTGTCAGTCTTGGCTAACATAAAAATCTCGGTAAAACTAAACCAATAAAATTTAAATTAAAAATACTACGATAAAAATGTAAAAAAATTAAAAACCCTCTTACAAAGTTTTTCTTTATAGAGTTTCATATATAGAATTATACTGTATCAGAAACGAGATGTATAGATGTATAGAGAAATTCAATTTATTTATTTGAATCATCGAATGACCGAATGTAGGGAAAAAATCAAATTCTAATATCATACAACCACGCAAATATAATAAACAGTTTTTAAAAATAGCCTTTTTACAGATATGAACTGTCAATGTGATAATCGATTTTCCAAATCCGAGCTCTTCGAGCGGTATTTTTGTTGTTTCTGACGTTTAATTTATCGAAATGATAGTTAATTCTTTATAATGCAATAGCCTCAATTTTTATATTATTTAAAAATTTCATGTAACACAATTTAATAAATGCAACTCATGGAATATAAATCAATGATAAAATAAAATAAAAGGCTTTATAAGGGAGCGAGTCTTGAAAATTTGTGCGTGCATGCGAAGAGCGAAATTACACATGTCGTGTTAGGCCGTTTTTATTTTTGGAGTACATCTGAGAATTAAAAGCTAGAATAAAAGCCAGGACGGTTTACGAGGCTTATTTCGGGCGAACCGTTTCGCTCGCGAATCGGCCGCGCAAACGTTCAAGCACGAACTCTGGTTTTAATGCTAATAAAGTCTTGCGCGAGAATAACGATTCTTCGCGCGATTGTGTTCTCACGATTAATGTTATTCTGAAAAGATTTAAAAAGATTTACAAAAATTACGCAAGTCGCAATTTTTGGCTTTTGATCGTGATAATAAGCATTACAAGCTAAAAAATTATATATATATATATGTATATTATATGTGTGTGTGTGTGTGTATATGTAATGCTTATATTAATATATGTACATGTATGTATGTACATAGTAAACTTAATCCATTTTCCGAATCAATTCAGCAAGTTGCGAAAGGAGTGAAAATTCGATTTGGAAACATCATGAATTTAAGCGCCAACCGAGGTCATGCAAGTTTTGGACGTATAGTAACAGCGAGTGAATGGAAATGGAGGGCGAATCGGATTTTAAATTAGAAACTATTTCACTAACTCACTTGAACTTCCTCTACTAACTCCTCTGTTCGCTAAGAAGTAGTTTCTTCTGTGTTCACTCGGTACATTTCCTCTAAAGTAGGAGAGAGAAAGCTTCTGACTTCTATCCATCCATTGCTAAAGTGTGCATTTCAAAGCGGAAAAAGCAGAAGGGATTTTTCAGTGATTTCGGAAGCAAATTTTTTCTAAGTGATTAACTTTCACAAAGCTAATGCTCAATAATAATAAAGCTAAACAGAAATGTTCTAAATAAAATAAAATAATTTCTTTGTCCATAAATTTTCGTCTGCAATTAATAAAAACAAGACTTTATTTTGAAACATAATTATTTTTTTTACCTTTTTGTTTCAATGAATTAATTCTAAATATTCATCGAAGAATACACCGTCCGTGTTATTGATTTTTAATATCCGATACAAACTAACATGTTTCATAATTATTTTAAATATTTTAGAAAAATTTTTGAAACTTGATTTACGTCGTTCTTGAAATAAACGACTCGATTTACATCGCGTACATGCTTATCATGTAAAGCGCCGTGTATTTTTGCAGTTTATTTAATATGCGAATAGATTACCATCGAAACGCGATACGTGTAACGTGCATGCAAGAGCGGCGTAGAAAACAAAATCGTTGTACAGAATTCCATATAAAAAAAAATAATACGGATGGATTGTAATATGATTGTAACGAATGAAAACGATCGACAAAAAAAAGTTTCATGTAGCGATATGCTGAAAGCCACGATATTAATATAGGTTACTTCATTCACTATTGCCTAATGAAACATATTAGGTCTTATCAACAACATGACTGTTTCTCGATTGTTTAAATATTCAAACAAATCTGAATTTTCTACCGGACGTTTCACAGTTATTTACGAAGGGATATGATATTATCTTTCACAAAAGTTTCTCGCTTTATTCATCTTCCTTGTTTCATCGTGCACGAAATGCATTATGTTGTCAGTCGTTCGCGGAGTTCTCATTTTGCATTAAATGTAAATCAGATTCCTGACTAATTGGTGTAAACTTTTCACGAGCAGATCCTGATACGGTTAAAATCGCGTCTGCGCTTATTTATGTAAACAGGCGCTTTGTTTCGTGTTTAAGCTAATTATTACGATATCAAGCGTTTAATGACGGCGATTTTTATCACTATTGGAGGGAATACTCGATGTGAAAAGTATTATGCTAAATAGCTTAATTAAATTGTTATGTCGCGATTAATTATATTTCTGTGAAATGCAGCTTTACGTGAAATAACTGCAAGCTTATGTCAAGTTGCGGGAGCTGAAGCGAATGAGTAAAATGGTAAATACACGGTTACGATTTATGATATGTATAATATGTTCGAATATGTAATGGAAATTTACATTGTATACGGAAATATACAATATAAATATAATAATATTAATACACATGCATAATTATACTAAAGAAAAGAGCAGTCTGAAAAACATCAACACTTTTGAAACTAAATTCATATTTTATCGCGTCAATAATTTTAAGAATTTTTATTTAATTTTTCACGAAGAGAAATATGAGTTCGTACGTATGTATGTATATATATAATATAATAGACTCGAGAGATGCGGATTCCGACTCAACATTTCTCGTCTTTTCTTGTCCGTACGGCCTACGTTGTGCGGAAACGCGGAAGAACGAAAATCCTCACGATAGAAGCAACACATTCGTGCGAAGTCGAAGTCGGTCAATCGAAAGGTGACGATGGCATCGACATGGAAAATAATATTTCTTCCGCGAAGATCTGTAGGAGAGATCGTACAAGAATATTTTACGCATATTCTGAATTTCTCTCGCTCTCTCTCTCTCTCTCTCTCTCTCTCTCTCTCTCTCTGTCTCTCCACATCGGTGAATCCATATAAATTTAGTCTTTCATACATGTATAAGCAAAATACTAAGAACCACAAGCTCGTTCCACATTTAACGCGTAAGCATACGGCGAAGGTGTACGCATTGCGGATTACCTTACCGCTGTCTGCGCCATTGTTACTGCCATTTACATTCGCGAGACATCGCGTGACGCGAGGGAATATCCACTTTACTTAAGTCGTGAGTCGCGGAGTAGTGTGTCAAATCAGATATGAAGTTTTCAACTGATTTATATATACATATATGTGTTCACAATCATCGTCGGCGTACACGATCTTAACTCGACCGTCGATTGCTTATTAAAGCGTTCAGAGAAAGGAAAGCTTATTAAGTCTAATTTCCATCGTTATAAACCAACATAAATTGCACGATTACAGCTCGAATACGTTCGCGTAAGATTTCCCGCTTTTCTTTTCCCTCTCTTTCCAGGAGGAAATTACACGATCGTTCCCGTGCTGTTATTCGAATTTTCATTAAGGACAGCCGAGCCCTCGAATTGATTTAGGGAATGCTGTTTCTTGGGAATCGAGCGCGCCGTATCTTTGAGCGCGGCAAGACATAGAGCTATCATCCAAACATCCCTTGTAAATCCGCGGTAATTACTTCCCCGCGTGTAATCTTGAATAATCGCGCGATGTTACCGATAATCTTCGTACCGCGGAGCTAACGAGATTTTCATGGGACATTAGATGCCGGCACGGAAGTGTCAATATCGTGGCAGCCACAATTTCGCAGACGTCTACGCGGTCCCGTAACAGTTCCACGACTCGATCCACAATTTATCGCCCCTTCTGACCCCTTTCCCCTGGCTCCTCCATCCACCCGCCGCGCCGCGTCGCGTCGCCTTCGTTCGTAATACACTTGCGCGTGCACTTACTAAGTTTGGAGACAGGATTTGCATGCATCGGCAGGGAACCGCGACAAGTCGAGCACACCGCTTTTGCTCAACACACACGTGCACGCACGCACGCACGCATGTGCACGTCGCGCTTGGCTGCTGCAACGAGGAAGAAGGAGGAGGAGGAACGGAAACGGGGCGTAAGAGAGGAAAGGGAAACGCGAGATATCGAGTAAACGGCGAATGCGGCCAAAGAGGGTGCCGTGCAACGCGCGCGTTCTGCACACGCACGCACCCACATACAGCCAGTGCGCCAAACATGTACACAAGTGACGTTTCTTCCGCTGTGATATCTCCGCGAGACTTTCGAACCGCACGAAGGAGCACGACGAGCGGAAAATTGAAATAGTTACGGAATACGGCCGTGACGCAAGTATACTGAACGTGGACGCCGCCGGAATTTTTCAAAGTTCTATGAAATGTGTGTGTATATGTGTATTATGAAAAAATTTCTTTCCCTATTATTTTATTATCTCTAGCATTTCAAACAGCACATTACATGACATGTGCCACAGTCTTGGAAAAAAAATAAAACGAATACTTTTAAATTCAACCTTCCTTCTCACATAAAATGTTTCTAGTCACATAAAATGACTTTTAATTTTATTTATAATTTTATGCAAATGTATAATTTAATTATTATTAAGTATAAAGTTTAAAAATTAAAATAATTTTTACAATGTTAGTCACACGGCATTACTCCTGCAATAACGAGCGACGATATTTAATTCCTGCGCTTGGAACAAATTCCTAGTTGAGTAAAAGGTTATATCATTAATTTGAGCCGGTCCAACTGCGCTTGAAACGACAGCAATGGATGGCATTTCTTCATTCGTTCCAAGGATCAACATCTTTCTCATTTAATAACGTTTCGCGATCGATCCTCTTATTCGTCCGTGCTTCGCTTCGAGCTGCTTTAGCAGGGAAAGCACGTTCGAGTACACTGCCATTAAGACGCTCGCGAGGAAGAGAATTCGAGACGAACGGTTTATCATGCTTCCGGTCAGCTCGAGGAAGTCCTTGAAAGGACTTCCGATCGATACGCTAAAATACTTTTACCGTTTTAGTATTTACGGTATGCGATCGGGTATCTAGAATCACTCTTTGCATTATCTTATGCAAATAATTTAGACATCGAAACAAAAATAGTAGTGATTTATCATTTTCAACAACTCTGTTCCTACGATCATTTAAATACGATTGCAATTACATCGTGTATACTTTAAATCTGAATCATTAAATTTTCCAAAATCGACGAATTAAATATTTTAAGATATTAGAATTGAATTATAATTTTTAAATGTCTGACAATTTAATAGTTCAATTTCAAAAGCATAATTATTAAAAGAATATGTGACAAACAAAATTTAATTAATACAAAAATAATAAGTTAGAAAAAACAGAAGCATCTCCAAGATTCGGCCGGCAACCACTAATTACGTTCCATGAATTACGTTCAAGCTATTTAATCGCGAGGAAAAGCTCGATTGATCCGCCTTGTACTTTTACGAAGCGGAAGAAATGACCGGGTTTTTTTTTCTTCATTTTTACATCGTGCCGCTTCGTTACTCTTCACCGTGTTCACCGGGTTGCTCCCTTTACAGTGTTATCCGAGTAAATGCATCCCTTAAGAACGGCGTTATTATAGCTCCTTCCTCGAGAAATGTGCCGCTCGAATAAGGAGGACCCTCTTTGCTCAAGAACCACCGTTCCCTTTCTTTGTACCGGCCACTCGAAGAACTTGATTTCTCCACTGTAGCTTTCTCCCTTCTCCCCTTTCCTTATTACTCACTAGATACTCTTTTCGAAGGGACAAATTTTAAAACTCGGTCATTAATTATGTCTAACGTAATTTTAATGTTCGCAGTTATTCTGCCGGTATTTGTCTGCTAATATCTCGAATAATATTATAATTAATTAAACTTCCTAAATTTGTTTCTTGCTGTGTGTATGTGTGATTCAAAGTAATTAGAAAGTAAATATTAATTAGTTTCTCTTATTAACAGTATTTCGTCCGAAAAATATAATCAATTCAGTTCTGCATATGGCATTATAGAAAAAAATCTTCCTTTAAATTGTATATCTATGTTATATTAGGTCTATATAAAATTTTGTCAGAATTATTAAATGTGTTTCCATATTTTTTATCCATTTATAGAAATTCTGCAAGAAATTGCTTCTAACGTACAGTTTTTAATGCCTTCTATTAATATTCCCAAAGCATAAAAGAGACATTTTTTTCACAACGCCCTCGACGCAGTGAAATTAAAACTAACAATAGTTTCACGTGTAAAACTCGTAAGTTTCAACCGTAATATTTTTCAGCTACGAGCCCCGGTTGTATCGCAAATATCACACTTGCGGGAGGAAGATGCGAAATTGGTGGTTGTGTACGAGGTCGATGCGGGGTATACGAGCTATCAGTCGTTGGGCAAGTGTGTAAGTGTACGTAAGCCGTGCTTGCGAGAGTACGTGGCCCGGGATACACGCTCGAGCCTCACGGACCATTTCCCACGAAGCCGTGCCTGGGTTACATAGGTACCATCGTCATTCCCAACCCCGCCATCGCCACCCCCGAACTCCTTCTTCGACTTCGCCACACGTTCTTCGTTCAGGAACAACGTACCTATGTTCACTGCCGCAAGGTATTGCACTGAAAATAGTGCATCTACGGAGTGTCTTCGCCTGATCGAACACCAAATTTTAGGAAAAATCACATGCGGTTTCTATCTCCACATCGATTTATATACTTTTATGCTCTAACGTTCTAGAGTTTTTGCATTGTAATAATATCCTAAATTTATATCATTCTGAAAGTTTTATCTCTCTCGTTATTTAATTGACAATTTATTTTTTAGGAAGTTTGATTGTACATTTCTCTATTTTTTATCAAAGAATGTGTAGTTATTTATATTCCATTATACATATACATATCTTAGTAATTTTTAGAATATTAAATCATGAAAAAATTACTCTCATGCCATTAAAGTTTATAACTTCTTTTGACTCTTGAGAAGAAAGCTGCGAAGAGGATTTTTTAAGCTTGCGTTCTCCGCTCGCGTTTTCTGCAATGTCGCACTACGTAATCGCGTTCACATCGCGAGCTTCGCTCTCGCAATCACGCTTTGAGATTCGTCGAGAGTATCGAACACGAATCTCGGGAATGCCGGTACATCTTTGTGGCGAAATGCAACCTCAAATAACTTATCGCGAGAGGACTCGAAGAGATCGAATGTTGCGAGTATTATATACGAAATATGTACGACCAGTTGGAATAAGTTTTATAAGAGCACGCTTGTTTCAATGAAAAAAATGAAAATAAATTTAATGAAGCTTTTACCGGCATCATGTAACATTGCGTTATTAGATTACATTTCCAGAATGCAATTTTTACATGTTTTAATCGGGCTTCCAGTTAACCTCGAAAACAGCGATGGAGATTAATTTCAAAACAATAAAAACATATAATCACGAGATTTTATCCAGTATAAATATTTCTGAGAGATAATTACTTTCTATTCAAGATTGCCTCATCACATTTTCCGATCATGCTATCAATCATACATTGCATCATCGATCGATCATATCGCGAGAAATCACACATGAGATCTCACGAACGCTTCGAGATACTTGAACGGTTATTAACCAAAAATCGAATTGTTCCGTATGGCATCAACCTCGCGCACGTCCCGGCCGTTCAATCGACTCGTTTCCAGTGACATCAATTATTGCGGTCGTTTCATCACGGTAGTAGGAGCGTTATTAACGAGATGGTGTGGCAGCGACGGCATCGCAGCTATCGTCGCCGTTGTCATCGTCATTCCACGAAGTGGAATGCGAGGATCGCCGGCGATATAGCCGGTATAGCCCTATCGACGCCTCATTGGAAACGATATCCGCATGTTCAATGACGAAATTCCACAGAATAACAACAACGAATCATAATTTGCTCAGACTAATAACTCTTTCATTATTGTAGAAACTACTTCTAGACATTAAACATAATTTTTTAATTTTTATTTCATATATGATTGAATTTAGTAACAACAGTTTTCCCAAAAAGACGATTTATTTTTTTATATAATCATTTTCAATAACATTTTGCTCGATATTTTTGTTTATGTAATCAAGTTACAAGGAGCTTTAGCAAATAGCGAACATTTTCTTTTTATGCTTTTCATCCACATATTATTGCAAAAGGATTTACAGAGCTGTATAAATTCTTTTACAAAACCAGAGTTGTGAGAGAGTGTGCGCTTTGTAATGGAAATCCCTTTACACCTAACAAATGTTTTTGATTGGAAAAGCACTCTGTTTTAATGTGTATAAAATTTTTGAACTTTGAGAATATTATTTACATTTCTTGTCGACAGGCAAATTTGATTTGCGATAGTATAATGCCTGCCATTCAACGACCGATAACTTTGCCGGAGTAAATTCTCGCATTATATGGTAGCTCGCTTTCACATGAAGAGAAATCGATATCGCCAAGTCGATAGAATACAGAGAGATATTCGAAATTACGAGTTACATCAATAACCCTGAATACCACCCAAAGTTGCTAGTCGCATAAAATATACAATAAGGACGTGTTTATGTGCTCGTTCGCGCGCATGAACGTTCATGTGCAATCGGCTACATGTACTTTCGGCCGTGCGTATGTATATGTGTGTACTGTATATGTATATGTCGCGCTATCATACGTACAAAGTGTACAATTTCTCCGTTTATACACGTATAAATGTCCGAATGCACTTTAAAAACACAGATATGGATAACCGCTGCCAATTAAATCGATTATTTGTGGCTGCCATTACCATTTAAATTATTCAGCACTTTATATTTATAACCGTAAAATCTTTGTCGGCACTTTTCTGCGAAAATTCGACAAGGTAATATCTAAATGATTTCGTTATTTTGTAGCGGTTAATTTACATTTTTATTCTCCAATTACAATCTTATCTTAAGTAATTAAAATTTAAAGATCAATATGATGGCTAAAAGGTTCGATTACCGTACAAATGCAGTTACAAGTTGCAGCCTTCGTCTGACGCAATCCATAAATATTTTGTAAAATTTTAGAAAAAAAGAGCTTCAAATTACGTGTTTGTGAAAATAACGATTTCCCAAATTAATTTCAAGATTTTAATTAAAACCTATTATTATGTTACCTATTTTCTCCCGGATTAACTTTTCGATTTCTCTTCGATAATTTTCATGATTTTGTTTCCCATCTGAATTTTTTCCGAAAAAATCTCTTCCAAATTCATTGAAAAACTTTATTAAAAATAAATATATCTGCAGTATATTAAATGTATACGCACTCTGTGCATTGGATAGCATAAGTTCTCCCCACGCTTTCTTCCGCGTTCAACCCGTTAAGAACTCTTTCTTTTTACCGCCGGAATCGTTAGCGAACTACGAAGACTTAAATTGGCGCTGGAGCTGTCGGGAAAAGCAATTTTGTTTGAAATCTGACCGCTTTTAAAGAGCCGCGATCCTGCTCCAACTCACTGACCTGGCGCCAGCTTCCAAGAGACGTATAAACCGCTTTATTGCGTTCTTAAGTATTTTCCTCGCGGGCCTGGTGAGATATCACGCCTTAATCGCGACCCCTAAATCTCGATAGCGGATCGTAAAACCGTTACGTCTCTATTAACTTCTATGAATTTCGCGAAATTATCTTCGGCTTTTTGCACACCGCCCAGAAAGAACGAACGTCTAGTCGATATTTCATTCTGTAAATTGAATTTTCACCTGCTATGTTCGTCATATAATTGATCGTTCAATTATGCGATTATTAAATTATATCTAACGACAAAGAAATGATCTGATATATTAATTGTATATATTAATTAAGACTTATATTGCATTATTAAAAAATATTGTTATTATCAAATTATTATAGAAAATATTAAAAACAAAAATTAAAAAGAACCACTTATAAATCACTTGTCTATAATTGACTTAATAATTAAAATCAAAAATGGCAAGCGACTCTCAAATCCTAAGATATATCTTAAGATATATTCTACGAACTTTATGAACTGTCATCGGCTTCGAACAGAACGGCAGAGAAGAGGAAACGAAAGAGACAAAACGAGAGCGGAAGAGAGGCGTATAAAGATGTTCGTCCAGCACCACTTGACGTTAGACAGCGCGGAACACCGGAACTCGAATTGTCGTTCGCGAAGGACGTTTCTCTATTCCGAGGGAACCTATTCCGAGCCTGTCGGAGCGTAAGGAGTGAGTTGCGCGGGGCTTCGGGAGATGAGGCACCGGAGGCTGAGTCTGGTTATGCCAGATGCCAAATTTTACGAGCAATGTCCCCTTCCCTCTCATCTTTCGTGATGGCGACGGCCGGCGCCGTTTTCCACCGTTCTTTTTTTGCTGTGACCGAGCTGTCCCTTTTTTACTCTTATTCCATCTCCTCTCATTCTCTCTCTCTCTCTCCCTTTCTGCGCTCCGTACTTTCCGCGGTCGAGCGGAGTTCCAATCGTAAATCGTACGGAAATCTGGGCGAGTGCGAGTGCGAGCGCGAATGCGAATACGCAGCTAATCCTACGAAGGGCGAAGGGCAGAATCTTGGCGCGAAGTCAAACATTCCCCTCGTGAGCAGGAAGATCGAAGAGAGAGCCAGGAACAGAGAGGTTCCATCGTCCCATAGTTCTCCATTTAGGATTTATCACGAGCGCATGTAGTCGATATTATGGAATTTCTCGAGCTCGCGAAATAAGAATTTGCGAACTTGTTTTCATAAAATCGCCGATACAGATGCAAAAAAATTAGGAATAAAGCGAATCTTTGGCTCTATAAGTTGTTTATAATAATCTTCTTAAAATTTATAACTGTTTTTTTTACAATTAATTTCTCTTTCTTAGAGTTACAAAAAATTAATATCATTGTTTATTATTAATTTATTATAGTAAATATTTTTCGTGGATCTTTCGTAAAATTTGAAATTTTTATTTAAATTTTTTTAACGTATCGTGCCTTTTTATTTTTCATTGTACATTCTAATTACAATTCTAATATCAAAATTCAGAATTATTTCAGCATTTTTACTAATTTAATAAACTTCTGAATGAAAGAAGAAAATATTTGGATCTCAAGGATGACAAGAAGGAATATTAATCAACACATCGAACGAAAAATTTCCGACTTATCGATCAGATGATGCAAGAATGTGCACATGAATGTACGTCTTTCGTAATTTCGCATCACCATCTACGACGCGTTCATCTCATTGTTAGCCGGACAATAGAATAAAATTATAGCCGCCATGCTAATATCCGCGGGTGGGAGATGGATTCGCGTGTCGGCCTGATTGAAATGTCACCGGCGCAGATAACCGGCGCGAATCCGAAAGGAGGGTGCGTCAAGTGGACAATGGGCTTGACAGGTGCTTCGACGGACTTTCGCCTTCCAGTCACGCATTTCGCATCACGCCCTTCGTGGTTTTACCAGAAATATATGTCGATAGAGAAGGGAGAACGCGTATAACCCTTTAATTAAGTCATCGCACATGTAATAATTAAAAAACACTGAAGCTACGGAATTTCAAAGGAAAAATTATCACCCCTATAATTTTTTAAATAACTTGTTGAAAAATATGTATAAGTGTACGAGGAAAAAATCAACGTTATTTGATATTTTATTTCTGTTGCCATAACATCAGTAATTATTTTAATAAATTTTAATTTGAATATCTTTATAATTACATCACGAGTAATTTTTATGTTTTTATATTTTATATTTTCATGTTATATAATATTTTTATGAATGTAGTTTGCATGTAATTTCGCCACGGTGAAATTTTAACAAAAATAAATAGCAAGAATAGCTGCTTTTACACGAGCAAAAGATATTTTTCTCATCATATCACCATTAGCAATTTCAACCATTAAAGTATAAAACATTATATAATTGTATTGTATAACTTCATATATCATCATACGCATCAAGCGCAACATCCGAATAAATAATCGGAATCCTTGTTACGCGAAAGCATTTCAAAGAGAAACAAACAGCGGAACAGTTACTAAACAAATATTGGTTTTGACAGGTGTTTCGATACACTTTCGCTGCTCATTAGAATCACACTCGGTACTCATCGATCCACCTCACTTTCGGACTCGCACCCTTTTGGGGTCAATGCACTCGAATCTTCGAAATGTAAACGATATGGAACTATACCTTACTCTGTAGATTTATTTTGTGCATGCAAGAATTACAATTTTCTATATACGGAAAAATAATAGCCAATAAAAGTTATTTCATCACTTATTAATCATAATAAAATTATTTGAAAATAATTTATCTAATATTTTCTCATTAGAATATTTGACTTTCTACGTAGCTATCTAATTTATAAATCACTGCAGAATTCAAAATAAAATATTAATTCATGTATCGTGCATTTCGATCTATATCCGTATCTGATTTTGTCACGTAAATGCACATAAATTGAAAAAGCGGTAGATGTGTTTTAAATTTTATGACAAATTATACACCGCCTGTATTTCGTTGAAATAATTCTCCAGTTTATCAATATGTTGAGCAGTCCGCAATTGTGATATCGCGAGTTTGCGGAACGACAAAGCGGTCGCGGCATTAACGGCGATGCTGAGCGACGCGTTGTGTCGATTCCGCACGTAACCGTGTTCGGGGGATACGGCACCCCGTTGCCGTTAAGCCGTTGGACACGCGACCTGACATACGTGGGAAAGCGCAGCACGTGCACCATGTCGGGTGCAGACCCGACAAGCTCCGTCGAGATCGTCGTTGGACCACGCACGTGTCTGTGCGTGTGACGCGTTGCAACGACATGGCATGGAACGTGGTGCGTCGCGACGTCCAGACCGCAACCGCGAATACCGAGTGCCCGAAAGTCGAACGGTTGACATGAGGTCGAAAACCACGTTTGCGTGCGCTGTCTTTGACGAGAAAAGCCGTTCGCGATATAGCTATTATTTGAGACTAATCGGCTTGACCGATCATAAAGTAACTCGAAGATTATAAAACTTTGTATTTTATTATTCATCACAGATTTAAGGAGTAAAATTCGTTATTAAAAACCGTTTATGAAATTTGATACATTCGATATCCATTGGAATCACAAAATACCTGCTAAATTATTTCAGAGACGAGTTTGATGATAAGTCAAGAGGATCTTTACGAATAAAAATAAAAACATTAACTAATTCACTGTCAAGCACAAACATTCGATTAAACGTCTAAAACAGATGTAGTAACATTCATGGAGCAATTCTTTTGGGCTATATCGCAGAAGAAATAGACTGCTTATCCAATGGATAATTTTGCAACCTTTAATGATTGTTTGTGGGACCAGAGCGGATTCGAACTAGTCATTGATGAGCCATTTAATCACGATGCCGGCATTTATCGAGTGTTGAAGGGCGGAATGTTTGCAACCGCTCGGCACGGACAGCGAGCGCGGCAGTTTGCAACGGATGCCGTGGCAAAATTTCGCTTTGGTTGCCCGCATTACCGTCGAGCGCGATTCTGCCATATTTTAATCAAGGCCCGTGAGAGCGCGAGAATCGCGCGGATTGTGTGGGAAACCCGAGAGCGCGTACTCGTGCGCGCAATGTCATGACACATAATGCGGTTGGAAATTCATTTTCTTCCTTTATTCTCAGTTTGGTTACGCACACTGGTGAACATAACAGCGCGAGTTAATGTGTATTATTAACAGCACTAAATGCCTATGATATATATCATTGTTCGAAACGACAACGCAATGACAAAAGCCTAACACAATTGAAATTAACTGCAGTGATATGTTATTGCAGTGTAATGATATTAACACGCATGGGTTAATTGTAAACTAGAATCTTTGGATCATTAATTATTTTTCAAAACTTAGCTTCTATTTTCGTTAATTCACGTATTTATTTAATCATTTTGAAATAAAAAGTATTTTCAGAATTATCTGAAATATTTTATCTTAACACATTCTTGCGCCGTCGTTAAAGCATCAAGAGACTACATTTATAGATAAATCAAACTTGCTATTAAACAATTTACTAATTTAAAAAAATGGGAAATATCGTAATATTATAAAAGAAGAGATAATAGATGTTTGTATTACGTGTACATCAAACGAATAAAAGAGCTTGTTTTTTCAGATTTCCTTTACGTGATTTTGTTCTCAAACTTTTGTTCATTTCCTTCAATTGGCATTGGGTCTAATTTTAATCGCACACGAATCCATCAGTCTGAAGTCAGAATTTATCGTGACGGAAATCTTTTACGGTATCGCCCCGCAACCGGAATCTCGGCTCATTGGCACTACCTCCTCCTTCACCGACTGGCTCCGCGCCAGTAGTCCCCGAAGACCGGTACCGGTAAGCAAGTAACTATCGATTATATCGGCGAACCGAAATCTCGACCTGCACACCTACCTGGGAACTACCTACCTACCTACCTCGCCTCGCCTCGAGCCACCCGTGCGGGTGGCGAGCGCATGCATGAGAAGTCTCAGGCGAACTACGCCGTGAGCGGGAAGACCGGTCAGCGGTTGCCTTCCGCTACTGAATTATCGATATAATATAAGTTTCACCGGATACGAAGTCGAGTTTCCGTTTGCCGCGCTACTGCCCTGAGGCGAAGCGAAGCACCGAGGCATTCGAGAGCCATCGATCGCCTTGCGACCGAGTATCGAATGGGGCCGCCCGCCGATCCCGCCGGCGGCGACAGGCCTGACAGGTAATACCTGCGGCGAAACTTATCGTCGACTCGGAATTCTAAAGCGGCTTCGACGTACCACGGGGGTGTATTAGGCCACCCCGAGACGAGTCGTGATGTTGTCGACTGCCAATTGTATTCGCGTATCGCAGCTAGAGCGTCGACGTGCATTTAAGGTATTTAACGCTGAGAACGAATACGCGAACGATTAATAGAGCCAAACTAAATCTCTCGCTGAATCAATATAAGTGCGAGCTCAATTGTTCATTCCAATCAATATACGTTACAAATTCAATTACTGCTAGACGTGTGATAGTTTTATTTTATTTCGACGTATTTTGTTTTCAATCGATTTTACTCTTTTTTTATAAGACATTTCTAATTACACGTGAATCGATAAACGGTTCGTAATCAGTTTTCGAGACACGAGGTTTGCGGAAGTAACGGTGACAAGGTGAACGTTCTGTTCCGGTGCAACGGAATAATTTATGCAGTAATTGTTGCTCGAATGAAGGCGTGCAGGCGTGCAGGTACGCGAGGTAGCCGGGCAGCTTTGAGATGGTAAAGGGGGATTGTTCCTTCTAGGTATCATGAAAATTATACCGACCTATTCGAATGGAGATAGCGAGGCGCACTTTTACGCACGTTCACTGCATATGTATCGGGCCATCCAAGCGTATATATTTGTGGAACGTGTCCGCGGCGAGCGGCTCGGTAACAGCGCGTGATGAATTAAATATCCAGCCGCTTTATAAGCGGCTAGATATTGTTATGTTATTAGTGAGTCTTCCTTCTCTAATGCGACAATCACTATTCGTTCGCATATACCGATAGGTTTACGGAGAAATGCCGAACTGGCTCTCGACGCGATACGCGAAAGTTTGCGGAGTGTTCGATAGTGTGACATAATTGATAAGATACTTTCCAACGTACATGTATATGAAGCCAACTTTTCTTTAGCAAAAATTTATACACGAAACCTCAAAATATTACCTAAAATATTTACCACTTTTATTAAATTTTAACGCTACAAGCCTAATTAATCTTGGGGGAAATATTTATAAAAGATAAAAAATAAACGACGAAAGTTCTCACATAATAAGAAAGAAGATCTTAATGATTATTAAAGTCTTATCTACAAAATAAGTACACTTTCTTTACATAAAGCATCGCGCTATAGCTAAACATGTAATTTAAGTTCTGTGTATATGTGCGTTTCAAGAGATTTCTTTCTTAGATAAAATATATGTGATCGCGAATTGTTCGAAATAAAAAATGTATAGCACCAATGAGTGAGATAATTATGAAATAATGAGTGAGATATTATTATTATTATAACAAAAAATTAAAATCAATTGCGTTTATTGATTCAGATATGTATAAAAATAAAAAAATTTTGTATTAAAAAATTGCTTATTCAATAATAAACATAATTTATTAATATAATTTTGCTTTTTTCTCCATTTCCATACATTTTTTTATAGATTAATTTATGATTTTACTTTTATTATTTTTATTCCGATTATCAATTTTAATATGGTTAACAATTGCACAGACAAACGTAATCGTTTCCTTTATAAATTTCAGCTTATAAATTGTAGATTTTCCGATCAGAATTATCCGGTCTGTAGATCCAATTTTCGCATTCTGTTTTGTTTTGCCGGATGACCTCGATTTAAAGCGGCTCTTCGATTGTCAGAACGGAAGGAAACGATAATTGAAGCATCGTTCGCTCAAGCATTATAGCTGATATTTTCAAATATGTAAATGATTAATTAATTTTAAACAATTTATTTCTGACTTTCTATTTGATTTGACGTAGAAATCAATGTTTCTCGAGATTCTTTCGATAAAATCTTTTAACAAAAAAAAAATTAAACGTGCATTCAGGTTAGATTAAATATTCAAAAATAAAAATACATAAGCATAGCAATTACATGTTTTTAAATTTTTAATTAATTAAAAAATTTAATTAACATTTTATTAAATTAATGTTCTGTTTGAATTTTCTTGTAGATACATATGCATCTACATATGTATGTACATCTCATAAAAAATTTGCAAAATCCAATTGTTTCAGGAAATACTGGTGAATGTAAAGTTGAAAAGTTCGAAAACCTTTGTTCTAAATGCCAACTTAACACACGTAAATTTAGAAACGCTTACATTGTTAATCCATTCGCGTTGGCTAACCGGATTATGGCCAGCGAATGAATTAACCTCGGGGTGTACATAGGATCCAAAAACATATCCTACAAAATTGCTGATTCTACATCGCTAAATATGCATTTAATAAGTTATAGATATAATTATAGAAAATAATGGCTAAGATAATACCTGTATCATTAATAAACTCATAAATATTATTTAGATTTTTAAATTATAATATTAAATGCCCCCAAAAAATTGTACCTATTTTTTATTTATCTTAAATTTATAAGTTCAAATAATAAATTAGAATATCTTATATTTTATATAATACATTAGTAATATTATATAAATAAATATAAAATATGTATAAAATAAAAATTTAAATAAGAGAGTAACGATAAAATTTGTTTTGAGAGACGCGATTTATAGTGTATGAGTTAATTAATATTCAATTAACAATTCTATAGCATAAAATAAAAATTTAGTTACTACAAATTATTTTATCATTGAAGTTTTACGTTCACGTTTGCAAAATAAATTAAAGAAAAAGCAAAAACGATATTCTAAATTAAAAAGCTAATAAATTACAAACAAAACTCATTTCTCTCAATCTACGATTTAATTTTCATACCGAATAATTTTGTTAATTAAAACCAATTAAATAAATATATAAGTATACTTATTAAATGTAATTAAAGTACATTTTTTACTTGACATTTTTACTTGATATTTCAGAATTGTTATAGAAGAGTCATAACAGAATTAAATTAAATTATTAAACGTGCATTGAAAAGTCCGCATATCTGCGGTAATTATGATAATAAAAATTTAATTAATTGTGTATTTAACTTAATTAATTCTATATGAAGCTTACGTTGTATAAAATTGCGTATCTTTGTTCTTGGCACTTTTTCGATAAGCGTCAGCCAAGGCTTTGACTTGTTTCTCCTGCTTGATTTGTCGGTTTCTTTTTGCAGCATTGTCTTCCATCATCCTCCCCCGCTTTATCTTTTGTTACCAGTTCCTCCGCTTTCAACGTTACCGCGGGCTGTATCGGGTTTCCGTCCGCCTGACGATTTGTCTTCGGAATTCTCTGTTTCTTAAAGCATAAGCTACTTTTACTTCCTTTTTTTTTTTCTCTTGCTACGAAGCAAAGTTCTACGCGAAGTGGAAAACCTTAAAACGTCGTCCATTTCGTCTCTCGACGATGTTTCGCCGTATCGAGTGTATCGATTTCAAAGGTATGCTTTTCTCTAAAAAGCTTCTTAATACACGACATTGTTTACTCATAATATTGATAAATAACATATTTCAATTTGTATTTATATGCAATAAATTGTCCTTTAATAAATAATCAATTGTTTTATCGTAACTGAGTTTGTTTGTTACAAACAAACACATTAATACACCTTTCTCCACAATTATTTTAATGTGCAATTAATATTTGTATTTTCAAAGTTCGATACAAACCTACACTCTTTTTACGTCAAATATTTGTACCCTATTATTGGTACAATATATTTTTTAACTATTTACATGATTCATATGGCCAATCGCCTCTTCCTATCAAATATACAACAGAAATGCAATGCACAGGGCATACATCAACGGCATATCTCTACATAAATCTACGACCGAGAAATAAAATTTCCCGAGAGCGCATCCGGTATGTTTGCGCATAGCTAAGCGCACATTCGCGCACACCCGATCGCGCTCGGATTGTGTGCAGACACGCGCTTCCTGCATCCGGCGATCGCGTTGAATCGACCGATAAATTATGCGAATTCGCTTAAAGGAGAATTCACACGGTTCGTGTGACTATACGGATATATGCTGAAATTTAACGCTGCTTCTCGTAATTATACATGAAAAATCATTTCAAAAGTTTTTTTTTGGAAATTTTTCAATTCTGCAATTATCCAGGAAGTTCGACAAAAAGCTTAAATCCTTCACATAAAAAACATATCAGATTAATGTAGCATGTATGCGATTTAAGTGGATATCACAAACGATACAGACCGGTGTATGAAAAGCAACTCGCGCGAGACCGTCACACGATGAACGCATCAGCTATCATTTGAGGCTGACGATACGCACGTCGCGCTGATTCTCCCAGCACTCGATAGCACCGTATTGAAACGTGATATCGTGACGTTATTGAATCGCGAACGAGCGGCTAGCAAACGTGCTTGATTAAGGATAATTAATTGGGCGCGAGCAAGATGGATAACTGACTAGATAAATAATCCACTTCTGCCGCTATATGCAGTTATACTGATAAGTTTTTCAAAACTAAAATTTGTGAAACTATACTTGTAACGATATGTAATATCGATACATTTGGTACTTTCCTATATCAATATTATGTAGAGAAACATTAACATTAACAGTCAAAATTAATTTGGCTTTGTTGATTTTTGAATCATGAAAAAAAATATGATAGAAGGTTCTTATTCAAACTTTAAAAGAGAGAGAAAATTTGATACATAAGTATTGTAGTAAGTATATTGACAAAATAATGCTTTATTAAAAATAGAAACAGTAAGAGTCTTATTCTAAATAATTGTGAAAAAATTGGAAAAGATCTTTAGATGTATCCTGCATCATAAAAATAACATGGAATTAAAATGATAATCAAGTTATAAATACACGATCTTTCAGCAAACTGTACATTATTGTAGCTGATCATTCGATTATCGCCGCAAATTTATTGTTTGCGCAATGCTTATTGATGAACAGATAAATAAATAATCAGTCAATTTAGCGTTAATCGTTAGCATTATCTCGTTACTCGTTTACGTACTTATTCGCGAATATTCAAAAATTAAATTATTGTTAAAGATACGTGAGAGTAAACTATTAAACTTAAAAATCTGTCTTTTTCTCTCTTTCTCTTTGCCCGTACGATGCACAAAAACTATAGATAAAATAAAATTAAGTACACGTGAGAAAGAAAGGCGAGAGAAAAAATTCTACTCATCGACAATTTGTTAATTGTGCTTATGTTTTTCCATTTCCAGTCTTTGATTGCAAGTTTCTATTTGCATTTGCACTTCCGGACGATGATAGAGCAAAAAATTCGGCAACGAGATAAACGCATTACCGCAGCGGTATGCAGCCGATAGACAATTTGCACATACACATCGACGACTCGGTATTATTTCCTATACCACAATACGTGATACGCCAGGAATACGCATACGAACAATCAGTAACTGTTCCTGCGAAAAATAGGACACAAGACGCGATTATCGATTCGTATATTTTCACGAAAACACGATTTTTCGCTCTTTTTCTCCTATTGCATTTTCGTTGTCGAAATTTCTAATTGTTCCACGAATCTTTCATGAAAGAATATATAATTTAAAATACTAAATTCCTCAGTGCCTCAACATTTTCAAAAATATGAAAATAAGAATAATAAAACAGATGTAAAAAATATCTAACGCTACTATACCGATATAAAAAAAATGGTACAACTAATTAATGAAACTTATAAGCTTCACTTATATCTTGCGGCATCAGAGCACGCATTTAATTATTAAAACGCGAACATATGTGCAATTCGTTCCAGAAATCGTATACCTTATGTTATGTGAACTCTATACTAGAAGTCCATCGATTCACATTCATCACGTTTTATTCAGGCACGATTTCTCGTAACACCTCGCATTCTTCTTTCCTCCCTTTCCGCCTCTAAGTTCCAGCTTTCGCGACTCGTCCTCATCGGCGAGGAATGCATAATTTAAATGTCCCGCGTCCCAGTTTCCCGCCTTTTCAAGAGAATTGCTGATTGCTATGCCGAGGATACCTGCTCGCGGTGAATCGCGGAGGAAGGCCCTTAGCATTCATACTTTCCCGGCTTTCACGGCTCATCCCTCATGACACGACACGAGGTAACGCGGCGGCCGCTAGTTGAAAAAGTTTTCCACGGATACAGGGATACGCGAACGCGATATGCTGCGGCTGCCGCTACTGCATCTAGTACTGCCCGATAGTAATGCGCGGCCGAGAGCGATAAATCGAATTCCCCTGGAAACGGGAGCAGTTTTCCAATGTAATATACGGGCGGCTCGAATTTCGCGGCGCTTTGATTTACGCGAATTTCGATCCGGGCGCGAGCGTTGCTCGAAACGCTCGAAACAACATCTATTCCGCGGCGAAGCATCCGCGACCGCCTGTGTATTTCGTGCGACATATCAACGGCGAGAGTTTGAGAGCGCGATGTGAAATGTTTGCGATAAATCGAAAGATACAGAAGAATAGCACAGTTGCAGATTATAAGAAGTGTCGAAAATATTATTATATATACATTATTCAATTCCCTTACTGTTTTATCTCTCTCCGTTTTATATTGTAATTCTAACTTTAAAAAATCTATTATTTCTTTTAAAATTTGAAATTTTTTCTAAGATTGCTTCGCTTAGTCTATCTATTATAATACATAATCTAAAAATAATTGATTATTTAAATTTCGATATAACTAGATATTTAAGTTTTACAACAATTGTATGTAAGTCTTTAATCTGCAACATTTCTATAATTTTCATATTCTAAACAATAAATATATAATTAAACTTCACTAAAATAATACCTAAACTTCCGTCCGCGTTAAGAAATAATGATAATTAGTAGTAATTAGGGGATATTTCGTATTGGAAATAGGTATATTACAGAGTCGATGTCCACGGTGTTCTTTCATTGATTAACGTAGTTTATGAAATGATAGAATTCTGTTATTAGGACAATGTAGGATTTGAATGGGATTAAAAGTTAACTTCGACAAAGCACGCGGCCCCAGGGGCGTCGTGTGGTTTAATTAACGAACGATGATCATAATCGAGTCATGGATCACCGTGTTTAAAGTTTAATCGACTCTCATTGAACTCCTGCCTGACAAGGGGATTATTATGTAACGGTATCGACGAGCGCGTTTAATTGGCAGTCAATCGACTCGCGTTTCCGTTCGTTCAACGTTGAACAACTTTCGATAACATGGAAACTTTCTCCAATAACTTTCCCTGAAAGATTGGCTTTTGGAAATCTTAGATTACTCCGTTTATTTTGCTAAATTTGATGAGTAATTTTTGCGTGTAAAGTGAATTCTTTTCTTTCGGAACTGTTTCAAAATATTAGAAATGATGTTTTATTATATCAGTATTTAATAATATTAATCCTATATAATATTAATCATTTTTTGTCTATTAAACTATCACAAAAAATAAAACCTACTTGTTTTAAAATTCTTATTATTAGTTAATTCTCTATATTAGTTAATTAGATTTTTCTCATCGATTTTATAGAGAGCATTGGAGCATGTAAGGAAAATCAAAAATCTTTTTTCGTGAATTTCCGGATCCATACTCTAAAACCTCTTTTTTAATTATCATTTATTATAAACCGGTGTTCACTTCATGAAAACAAGTAATCGATTTGCATTCTCGATCAGCTCGACACAGTAAAATGCATCTCCGTCAAATTTTCGCGTTAGTACTGGCTTATCGGATGATTCCCATTTAAATGAATATCGCGGCACCCGGAATCATCATGATCGTGCGGACACGGTGAATGAGCACGACGCGCTAATCGATCGTTTTAATTGCAGAAATGTACGAGAAGTGAGCGACGGATGGGTGCGCGCTTGACGCTTGTTCCCTGTGTTTTTCCGATAGCAATATAAAACGCTGAATGTTTTATCTCGGACACAAGCTCGACATCCGCGCTCTCCCCCGACCCGTTGGCTCGCGACGCGCATTCGCGTCAAAGTCGAATTTAATGAAAATCATTATTCAACGTATAAATCGTCCCGCACAATTGCAATTCGCGCAAACAGATCGCATCGCGTAGCGCAGAACGCGTGAAGACGCTGAAAAATATTTTCTTCGTTAAAATCTCGTTGAAAGGAGAAACTTTTGTATCTCGATTTATTTAATTCGCTCAATTTAAACTTTTCAATATGAAGTGCAGGAAAGATTTAAGCTTCGCACACTTTGCCGATAAACGAAACGAGGGAGAATGCCGAACGATATGATTATCGATCCGTGACACCTGCGCACTTGCCCCGCACCCCCATCTGAGGAGGCTACCCGGGATTCATCCTGAAAATACGGTCGACCATAAAGTCAGTTAGGTAAGCCGCGACCTTAACAATGGGAAGCCACGCGCCATATGCGGCCCCACATGCCGCCGTTGCGATGCGCCGATGCGCTTCGGGGTCGGATGCCACCCCTCGACGGCGGCTGCTTTTTTGTTTCTCTCTCTCTTTTTTTTTTCTTCGATCTATTATCGACTGCGGAGGGCGCACATAATGAAGACCGTGGCACTTGGGTCGCCGCGCGTACCCCGACACGTGATTCATATGACTTATCGCCGACGATTATCGATTGCGTGCTCTGAAACTGAATGAACGACTTTTTGGCATACGCGTGCGTTCCGCATGATACACAAATGTTCCGGGATTATCGTGATCTTACGCTCGCCATTAACCCTTTACTTCCGCGATCATTCAAATCGAACAGCAAAGCCAATACTCTCCGTAATGGTTGTTAAAGTCTTATCAGTATAACGGTTAGTTAACCATTTTATTAAAATACCTTTTAAATTATCTTTTAGAAAAATTAAAATAAAATAAGTTCAACTTTCAATTGCTTTGTATTTATGAAACAAAAGAAGAAACTAAAAATAATAATGTTTTTCATTAGTTTGAAAACTAAATTCAAAAATAATTTTCTTTATTATTTTAGATACTTCAGCGAATAATATTATTATTATCGAATATAATATAAATTGCGATAAGTCTCGAATTTTTGCACAATTACTATTCTTGATTTATTACAATGTAAATTGTGATTGAGATAATAGTAATTCTTTCGGATTTTCATCCAAACGACACCTCATCCTAACAACGATCGAAACCTCACGGATCGAAAAGGCGGAGCGATTTTGAAGCATCTGCCAGTGCACAGAGATGTTCAGTTTGGAATCGCATTGCGGAAATCGATGTTAAATCGGTCGATATATTCATGACACGTACGACGACGATGCCGAATAGAGAGCGACGAATCCCCGCGGTCGCGAGAGAGACGTGTCACGCTGTTGTGTCGCACCCGGTATACACACGGGCTGGTATCTCTCGTCGCATGATAAATCTCCCGTCGCGGTTCGAGCCTCCATCGTATCGCCACGGCTATTTTAATATTTTAAAGTTCCACCCTAAACGCGCAGTATATCAAAACTTGCGCCATAAATTACGCGCTGCTACCCCTCCCGACCCCTCTCACGCTAACCCTCCTGACATTCTGCATCCCCCTCGGTGCAGAGATAGCCCGATGCCCCAAACTGCGACGAGCACGTTTCGCACTTGCCCTTTCGTTCGGTAACGTCGAGGAAATTAACGATCGATGTCTGATCACCGCCGAGTTGATCCCAACGAAATGTTGCAGCACATTTACATTACTGAATTATCGTATAATAAGATGATAATAATAAATCATAATTTCTAGAAAAAAATTTATATGATTAATTTTATCTTAATTTAATTAGCACACCCTTTGAGTAAAACGATATTTTATTGAATAATTAAATGAAACGTAAAAATTTATAGCACTATCTTAACTTAATAATATATCTATGTAAAGCGCGATTAATCGAATAAAATTTTCATCATGATTTTTATCATAATTTTATATCATGATTTTATCAGCTATCTTAATCCTGTTATTAGATTTTCTTTTTATAGAAACTTTCTATTTCCAGGTAATATTATTATTCAGTTATAAACAGATAATCTTCAATCTTATCTGACCATATCGTTTCATGCGAATACGTGCTGCGATATACGTAGGATGATCTACAAGCCATCGCGAGCGGCAAAAGTGCAGAAACTAATTTCAGTTTTACAACACGGGTGAGTAATAATAATGAATAACCTGAGACATGAGACCTGATGAATCCGGTTTTAGCGCCGTCCTAATACTTAACCACCTGCTAAATTAATGCTATTTAAAAGGCAGTAAAGCGAGATTGCCTTCTGTAACCAAATTTCACTATCTTGTGGCATTTACCGGAATAGTTCCTACGATTCTTGCTAAGATAATACGAGAACTAATATACGTAGCAGAAAACGATCGGATTAGTTTAAGCAAATTCCTCTTTTCTCTCTGTTTATCTCCTTCTTCTCTCCATTATTAAGATTACTCTATCAATATTTATTATTCATGTTAATACATTATTAACGATCATCATTTCTTCCATGTACTTGAATAGAAATTATGACTCAATCAATTCTAATTCAGTGCTATCTTATTATTTTAGTACTATGGAAAATTTAAATTATTTGGCGACGCTGTTATCTTGATTTAAAAATGTATAAAATATTATAAATTCGTGAAGAGAGAAGTACATTCGTATAAGAATTATAAGGTGTGTGAAGTTGCCCCCTCCCCCCAAGTATTAGAATCATAGCTCTGTTTTAAGTTCTGGATAGTGCTAATACGAGGAGTTCTTGATAGTTTTTAAAAAGAGTTCCGGAGAAGAATATCTATCTGTATATTAAGCTATTTAAGTCAAATTATCAGAACGTAACGAGTAAGATATGAAAATTATTTGCTAATTTCTTGCTACTTCTTGCTTGTAAAACTAATTTTTTTGCTTTACTTTTTAAAAAGTTACTAGATGCTCGATAGCTCAATATTAAGTAACTTTTTAAAAACTAAAGCAAGAAAATTATTTTCAAGATCAAAAAATATTAAAAAATTAGCAAATAATTTCTATGTATTACTGGTTACGTTCTAACAATTTAGCTCAGATAGCTCAATATACAGCTCTGACATGCATAATTATAAAAAATAATAAATAATAACAAAATAGTAGATAACCAGTAAGATAATAAGAATTTAAGAATTCAAGTTCTATCATTTGTATCATCATTGCGGTGTTCTTGTGTAATAAGAAATAATTTCATAAGATAGAGAGGGAAGAAGACAGAGCATATGCCAGACATACTGATCAGACAGGAATTCGCTTAAAGAGGCAATGACCGTTCGAGCCAGATGTTAATTAGCAACACAGTCATTAATTGCGATCATAGTGAGAGAGACCAATGATGATTGAGTTTAATCGGAATACACCAATACGGTAAACGCGCGAAAGTCGGCCTACAGAAGAGGAAGTGCCATGTTAATTGTCACAATAACCTCAGCGGGTCAACGATCGTGTGCACCAAGTAGTGCATCTGTGACCAACACGCCGGTATCTTTGTCGAGTTCTTCGAGAGTCACACGAATATTCGTTTTTTTTCCTCCTACTCACTACTCTTGATGCCAGATGGAGTTATGATGGGAATCGAGATAAAAAATAATATTACCATACCGCAAAATAATATCAAAGTGGAAATAAGATTACTTTTAATTTTCTTTTGAGACTATTCGATATACTCCGACATGCATAATTATAAAGAATAATAAATGATAACAAAATAACGATATTATTTGTCAATTGTCAAAAAGAACATGTAATTTTTTATCATTAAATTATCAATTTTTAGAAAGAAAATTTTATAAAAATATTCCGTTTCCCCTCTAAATAATTTCCTTTATGCTAAAAAATCATCGAAAGACGTATAAAATTATTTTCGCAATCATATAAGATCGTTTTTGCTATCGATAAAGTTCGTCCATTTTACATCATCCGTAAAGGACTAATAAAAACAAGTACAAGAGCTTGCCAAGACGAAGGGACATGAAAGATAAAACAATGCTGAAGTTTCGGTAGCGTGTCCGTCATCTTCGCCGAAACTCCGATGTAACCGGAGCTCTTCGGAGTCTTGCAAGATGCAGCGAGACGCTCGGATCACTTTCTGCTTTTATCGGGAATTTAATGCCGCGCTTGTTCTCGGACTCGGGCATGAGTTTAGGATCGATCGATCGAACCGTCAGGTCACTCAGATAAGCAAACACTCGCAACTCGTTCGGCGTGATCCTTCATGAGAAGACGGGAGACGCGGATAACGAAGTTCGGTCGTAATGAAGGTTTTACGAGGCATCTGATAAATCTCGTCGCGAGCCTCGGCGCGACCTTATAGATATTACTCCGCGAAGTTTGTGGAAATCGCGACGATAAAGCGATCTTCCATCACGGCGCAAGGAGCGCCGAGAAGACTTTTCGCTTAATATACCGTGGGAAGTTGTGAGTTTTACGAATCAAATCAAGCATGAGGATCGATAATAAAAAGTTGCGTGACTATGAAAATCTGCATTGCTGCTGAGTGATTTCGGGAGAAACTTTCTTTCTTGTCTGTTAAATTTTCTTTTTAATATATCAAAATATCACATAGATAGAAAACTATAAATATTATATGACAGATCGTGTTAAATAATATATATATGTATATGTAACTTTTAGCTCATAATGTAAAAAAAAATTTTCATATAGATTAGTTTTCACATAGTTCCTTGTATAACCTTTATATTATAAATTTATAAAGCTCCGTCTTTTCCGTATTCGTAAATAAACATCGTCGTTCAAAATTTTCGACGAGCGATTCATAGGCGATTTGCAAAGATTTATGATCTCCCATCATTTTGCCGCAACCGATGGACTTTTGGCGTATTCGCTGAGATAGGAGTCGCAGAAATCCATCGTGGGGTGAACAACCCACGAAGAGCCCCCGATTCTCTCGTGATTCCATGTAAAACGTCGAAGAAAACGCCGCCGAGAATGGTAGTTTTACGAATATTAACGGCCGCTCCCATCTGGGAAGGATGTGCTAGTAAAAAAGCATTAAGGGGAGTTATTATCGGACTTCCCCGTATCCTTCTTTCCACCTCCCCTTTACGCGTTTCGTGAGGGATCGAAAAGAACGAAACGAGATACGAGATAGCAACTGCGAAGGGAAAACCATCGCGTCTCTCCGAGGGCCTTCCCACGTATTTGCGCCCTGCGGCTACGCGGCCGTTAAAGGGTAGAAAAAGAAGGGGAGAGGGTTGAAGACACCTTTTCATCCTTCGCCTTCCCTTCTGAAGGAAAGGCGCCGCTTATTTTTCATCCCGGTATGTTGTCGCTATCAATACCGTCGAGGCTGCTCTTCCACGTCTCTCTGGGTTTACCTTCTCGCAATCAACTCTTATCTCGTTCCTCGTGTTGTCCTCTACCTCTCGCGTCTGCCTTTCCGAGAGCGCTCCGCAGTCTATTTAATTTAAATAACTTTTAAAAGTTCCCGGCCTCTCTCTTCGCGGGCGGCAGATATCAGATCTCCGTTCTTTCAGCCTCCTACCATCTTTCTCGCTTCCTCCCTTTCTCGCGTCATACTTTTTTTTTATCTTTTCACTCTTTCTCCCCTGGCTGGAGTCACCCTACTTTCGAGGATGCTTTACAGTCGGTCACCAACCCTCTATCGTTCGCTCTTTCTTCTTCTTCTTCTTCCTTCTATTCTCTGTCTTTTTTTCTTTAAATTTTCTCTCCCGCGAATCAACTATTCTTGCTCTTTATCCTTTTTCTTTTAGATTTTCCTTTAAGGATTACTTGCAATCGGCACCTTTATTCGCTAATTTAATTCTCAAATAATTCCGGGACTAATGATCTCGTCTGTCCTGTTCTTTTCAGAGAATGAACAACGATGAATTAGTGATCCTTTTTCATGGTCGATAATTGTTATAAATTAAGTATTCACGATTTTGTACAAAAAAACGTAAAATTATAAAAGTTATAATTGCATGAATAAAAAATTGCATTATATAAATATAATTTATTTAATATTTTTTTCACAAGAACATGATTTTTTTATATATATTAATTATCTAGTTTTATCGAATAAATCATAAATAAGTCTGTCTAATGTGATTTTCAGTTTCTATTTCAGATTAGAAAATTAGAAAAAAATAGATAGACACGTATAATACGTGCGTCTTCAGTAAGTCAGTAATAAACTCCGTGAACATTTTTCTAAACATAACATATTTCATAATTCCGCGCGCTGCATAAATCACGCAGATGTCACGGTTGAGATTGAGAAGCTCCATCGAGATTAAAGATTCCACGGATTCCTGAAATTCGTTTTTGCAAGAGGCTAAGAGTAATACGATCGATAACGGAATGCTGGCTGTAGCAGCGCTATTGCAACCGCGAGAAAGCAATGTATCGATCATGCTCCTTGGTTCCTAAGCGGGCTTGACGAGAAGGTTCATCGGCCAAACGACGCGGGAGTCTTCAAAGTGCACCCGAGGAAAATTGCATTCCTCTAAGTTCCCTTTCTGACCCACTCGGGAATCCACCGCACGCTGAATATGCTCGAATCGTTCGTTCGCTTTCCCCGGATCGAAATATGCTTCACGAAGCGCTCCGGAATTCCATGTTTTCGCTCGCAATGTGACTTTTCCTTCTTATTCAAATCGTAGAAAAGTTGTTCACGCGTTAAATATTTAATATTTGTGGTAGAAACATAGTCAATAATAAATTGCATAATATAATTATTTAAATTACTTTATGAAGATTATAAATAAATTCAATTATTTCTTAATAACTTTACAACCATTAATAAATGTTATATTATTAAAAATGCTTTATATTCCAAATATTATATAATATATTATATAATATTAAAATATCTAATATTTTAATCGTGTAAAACTTCAATACTTATACTTTTATAAAATTGCGATTTCAAAAGAGCTTCGAGAAAATTACACGTAGCGAGAAACCCTTTATCGTATTCGGCTCAAAAAGCCGAAGGACGCCACGATGCGAAGGACAACCCATTTAGAAGGACAACCGCGTGTACGATCGTCTCCTAATCCTATTAAAACGTTATCTGAAATCTCGATGCGGCCCCGCACAGCGCGTGTGCGGAGATAACCGCCTCTTTATCCGTCGCAGATAAGCCCGAAACCGAGGTGCTTTTGTCCGGCGCGGTGTAAATCCACGGCACCGAAAAAAAGAGATCGGGATAACGCGCGCACGGATAATTGAACCTTCGGTAAATCTACTCTTTCACTTTCCCTCTCTCGTCCACTCCTGATAAAGTTGTCTCGTGCTTCAACTCCCTCGGCGCGGTTTAATCTCGTGGAGTACAGTTCTCTCGCTATTCGAATTTTTAATAGAATTTTATCGAACAGTTACGCAAAAAATCGGGACAGCCGATCAAACATTTTTTTTTTCTAATATAAAGTAATAAAGTTCGAAGCTATTCAGATTTTTGTTCTATATTATTTTGATTAAGCGACGATTTTGATTATCCTGTCGAACTAAACCGGTCGGATATTCGTATTTCAATAATACAATTATTGTACTTGTTAAATGACCGCAACTTTGCTGTTGTACATATAATTGATATTTGCCGTTTTCGTGTATTCCTGTATCCGGTTTCTAGTGTACCCTAAGCCTCGGCGTAGTGACCGCGAAACAGGCAGAATTCAGTCTCGAGATTCTGACAAGCAGACATGTTATCCGATCAACAGCAACATGCCGCACTCTAATTGGTCAGAAATTCCCGTTGATCGTCAAGATTGCAACAGCGTGCCTACAGCGTAATGTTAACTATTCTCTAGAGATTCCCTCCCGCAACTCTCTCTCCTGCAACTGATCGCATTCAAGTATCGGTATGATCGGATCCTGGAGATTCTCTTGACACTCACTTACAATTAGACAAACTGCTCCCCCACCCGAAGGCCTCATGTGGTAGAATGAATACTTAAGAAATTATTTCGATTGAAAAAAAGATAATGATGGTTCGATAACAAAATTTTAGAAATTTTAGAATTAATACATTGGTGAAAAAAGTATCAAATTTTTCACGAAATCTCTATTTCTTCTTTTATTTTTAAAATACAAAATTCTAAACCCTTTATTATTTCTTATATATATTTAATACATTCTCCAAGCATACATATTTCAATAAAGCAACTCTCTCTGACGTTGAAGAAAGTTTAATAAATGGTGCGATGAACCGAGAAATACGACAAGAATAAAAATAATTTGGATATTTGACACAAGTTGTGTATTATATCTAAGGTTCTTCTTGATACATGAGATATTAAAATTTTTTAATTTAAAAGAATTTAAAACATAGCGAAATGCACGGACTTTGTACGAGGAACAAATGTTCCAAAAGTTAAATATATCTCATAAAAAATAATTTCAACCAAGTTTCCAAGATTAAATATTATTTAGTTTAATCAATCCTATAGTTTGTCCATTTTTAAATAAGGTAATAGATCTATGAAACGTTTTATTCATCCATATTATTTTTTTTATTTATCTAAAATAATTTTCACAGGTCTGTTAAATTAAATAAATCAAATAATAGTCTGACTTACTGATACGATGTGCAGCAGCGGAGTTGCAAGACGAACGTTGTACAATTTTGTTTAATCTATAAAACATAAGTATATTCAGATTAGAGCAACGTTAAAAATAATTAATACTTCAAAATATAATTACAATTACAGACATCGAATTAAGTTTGAAATAGATTCGAAAAAAGAAATCTACTTTTAAATATATCAGTACAAGCTTTCATACAATTTGGTGTACTTAAATAAAAGGCTATCCATTATGCAAATTGTTCACAATTATTGCGCAAATAGTTAATTCAATAAATATTAAATAACGAATTATTTTTATTATATTTTTATATCGTGAGCCGGTAACGAGCCAACATAAATATTGAAGTGTTAACAATATTATTCATTACCTTCAAATAAAAGAAATTAATAAACGGTTTCAACTTTGCCACATTAAAAATCAATCGAGAAACAAAGCGGAAACAGCGTTGGAGAATAAAAGAAAAGTCGGGACGTTTATTAGTTACTTTTACTGCAAGATAATAAATTATATTTTTAACACTTCGTGTCTGCTCGTTACTGGCCTACGACTTCATAATTCGTTTTGCATTGCAAATTACGAGCTTGATCTTCATTTAGAGAAATTATACTCACCCCGCGTTGCTCCGCCGGCGCCCGACGCCACCCCGGGACCCCGTCCTCCTCTCATTGTCAGACGCCTTCGCGCAACACTCGCTCGTCACACACCAACGCGGTTAATCACTCGCGCGCTAATTACCGGAAGACGATCGCGCGACACTCGGCACGGCGCTCCCGACATCGATACACGTATCGCGGGGCGCTTTACCGCGTCGCGACCGGCGTACCGCGGAACGCGAGCGCGACGAACGAATCCAACATGGCGGAGGGACGCGAAAAATCGCGCGGGCAACCTCGGCCGCTACTCGCCGCGGCGACGCTGCACCTGTTGCTTCCGACCGCATTCCCGTGCACTCCTCGCGCACTCCGAGTGGCAAATAGCGCGCGCTCGCGCTCGCTATCTTCGTTACGTATGTGTTATAACGTAAGAGAGTAGATACGCACGCGAATTCAAATTACAGACGAGTACGCCGGGGAAATGTACCTCGCGCCAGCGTCAAGACGGTCGCGTCGTTTCCCGCGCCAGCGCGACGCGTCGCGCGATAAAACCACGCCGACTTATTCACGCGAGAGACGCGCGTCTCGTGAACTCATTCGTGTGCCGAGTGTCTACGACGCGAGTGACGAATAGGGATGTGCGATGTTGATCAATTAATCGAAACGTCCGATAGTTTTTGTCGATTAATCGATCATTAACTGCCGTTGGAGATCCGATACATCGATATTCAGTTTTTTTTTTTTTTTTTTTTTGTAAAATCCGTAACGTCGCCAACCTCAACCCGCGCGGCGCGATGCCGCCAACGATAGCACTTTCAGCTTGCTGCGGTTGGTACTTACGATAAAATTAATGGCAAATTAATTGAGACGCAACGAGAAGCCGTCCGAAATGCGCGATACGTATTTAGTATTGAACGCGTAAGTAACGCATCTCGAATCTCGTAAACGCGCGTATTATTTAGAAGTGATCGAGTAGAAAGTTTCTTAACGATATCATTATAATACACATATATCTATATATTTCTAAATTAATGAGAATATTGAGATCGTAACGAGAATGGCTAATGATAATTTCACAAGTCAAAAATAGAAAAAGTAGAAAGTTTCTTAACGATATACTATGCACTGAAAGAAAAATATAGTTACTTTTGGACTCAACCATAATTTTATAATATGTCTAACAATAAATATGATTAACTTAATTATATGCATCATTATGTTAACTATAATTATCATTAGAAATGGTATAAAATTGTGGTTGTGTCTAAAAGTAACTGTATTTTTCTTTCAGTGTGTTACACATATATCTATATATTGCAAAATAATAATAAGAATGTTGAGATCGTAACGAGAATGGCTAATGATAATTTCACAAGTCGAAAATAGAAAAAGTAAAAAGTTTCTTAACGATATGTTATACATATATGTATGTATTTCTAAATTAATAAGAATATTAAGATCGTATCGAGAATGGCTAATGATAATTTCGCATGTTAAAAATAGAAAAAGTAGAGATTACTGAAATAATACGAAGATAATATGCGAAACATTTATAAGTTTGAAACTGTGTAAAGAATTTTACTCTCGCTTAGCATCAGTGAAAGAGAAGGTTCTAAAAATACATTTCACGCTAAGTGCAACTGTTCTGAATTTTTAAAAGCTTTAGCTGATCAATGAACTCGTCTCACGTTCTTTCACTCGCTTTATTAACATAATAAATTTCAAATTCTTATTTTCTAATCGTAATTTCTACGTAAGAAATTTAATTCCGTCGATCGACATTTCGTAAAATTCGAGTTGGTTATGAACGATTGACTGAAATAAATGATGAATGACCGATTGACAAAAAATTCAAAAATTAATTTTGTGACGGACGGCTCGTGGGTGATAAATACATACGGAATGGTTAGGAAATAAAGATGATTTTTGCGTGTAGCTACACGAAGCCGAATGCGATATGACATACTGTGACTCGAGTTTCGAAGCCGCGACAAATAGCGAGCTATTTGCGAAATAACGCGTCGGTAAATCCACCGTGTAAAACGGACGTCACAGTCGCCTCCTCCATTTCTTCCATTCCACAACCAAACGTATTCTCTCGAATGGAACTGCGATCGAATTTTCTCGTCAGAAAACACAGATGTTCTTTCGTGCTATCGCTCAAATAATCGAGCAAAATTTTTCTAACGTACGCATAATATTTTTTATGTCTACTTCTATAATTCTATTTACAGTGAATGATAAAGTTAATTTTCAAGCTCAGTGCGGTATTTTCTATCCGAGATTTGTGTTATATTTTTATATTTTTTATCGCGTAAATCTATAGTTTTTTCATTATATTAGAAAATGTTCTGTGTTTTAAATTTGCGATATTAAGATAATTTATAACAATGATATCAAATTTAAATTATAACGGTAAGCTCTTAATTAATAAATTTAATAAATAAAACGGTAAAAAACTCCGCTTTTTGAGCCCGAGCTGGTTGGTGGTTGCTCTTCTTTTTAATAAAAATTAAGAATTTACATAGTATTCACACAATTAAAAGGGGTATTGAGTAAACTTTATCGTTCACTTTACCGTTTGTAAAACCGCCTTTACCGTATCGATAACGTCATAGAGCGAGGACAAAGGGGCACGAGACGTTCACGTACCGAGACAAGAGATAGAAATCGACTATGGCGTTTGCCAAATCGAAGGGGGTAAACCGACCGAGTGGATACGTCGAGGGTGACGGCGGGTCGGGGCGGGAACAACGGCAGTTAGCCTACTATCTAGCATGTTTATGGTAATTCGGGCCATCCCGCTGACCCGGGAGTAGCATGCATATACATCAGGTGCCTCACTTTGACGCCGATCCTTCCAGCACCCTCTCGCGCGCACCCTCCATATTCTCCACGGAGTCCAAACACCGCCCGGCACCGCCCCCGTCGTCGTCTACCTCATATCTCTCGTCCTTCGCCCGCACCCTCCCCTGCCCACCTCCCGGTTTTGCTCCTTCGAACTTCCGCCAACTCGCCCTTCCGCGACACTCTCGCGAGAGTTACGCAATTTGGTCGCCGGCCAACATTTCCATCGGCCCGGAACAAAAGGGCCGAACAACAAAGAGACGAGCTACGTCAGAAAATTTCGTTCCGCCGGGATCTTTCCGGAATTCGCTCGGCCTTTCGCTTCCGACAGCGTCTGAATTTTCCGGCGCTCGTCGCGGAAATTTTGAAGGGAATGTCGCGAGCGACCGCACATTTTTTCGCGGTCCTTCGATATGTCGGACTGCATTTTTGCCCGTAGCGGACGGAGATTCTTTTGACACCAGTTTTATTGAAGTGCCAAAGACAGGAAGTCGAAGACGAAAGTCTGAAAATCCGCGACTTCGTCTCCACGTCATAACCCCTTGTAACAGCAATAGTTTTAACGACATAATTCGATTATCAGAAAAAAAAGTCTTCTTTCCTGGAAAATTATTTTTTACTACTTTTAATTAAAAAGTTCTACTTTCTACGTTATTTTAGTTACACTAGAAATTTGCTCAATAACGGTGTAGCTTAATTGTTACGAGAAGTTTGAGAATTTGTAATCGCTCTTCTATTTTTTATCCCATGGATCGCAATTCGCGTAAATTAGAGCCACGAGGAACGGTAAACACCTTTGTGCGAGGAAATTGTTGCTCCTTTATGCAAATCTCGTTTACAGGCAAATTTTCGGAACGTATTAAGCGGACAAACAGCGAGAACACGAACTTGTTGCTTGTGTTTGCAACTTTCTGTCAATGCTTAACGAGCCTGGCAGGGGCGCGATCGTCGACATTCGCGCGAGAGCCCCCTCGCTATATCTCCTCCGTTTTTCCACCATGTCCTGTCTCTTTAACTTAACCGAGCTTTTGAGACACTCCGTTTCCACGAGCCTCTTTATCCACTTATCAGTCCGCTGCCGGGCGAGATCAGAGGCAGCATCTCGATGTCGCCCTCGGCAAAGGGCAGCATCACCCCTTTACCGGATTACCGAGCCGGCTATAATTCGTCCGGCCGTCCCGTTTGATCGACTCTTCCGTTCGAAATCTCACGTGCGTTCGCCAATCTCTTTGAGACTCGCGGTGATCCGTGATCAAGATCAAGGTAAAAGTGGCCCTTTCGAGACGAGTGATCTCTTGAGAAACTCAACCCTTTCCGTATATATCGACATCGCGATCTCTTAACCGGCTAACCAATGACGTATCCCGGTAACCAGGCTTAGCGTTTAACTTTGATGTACTTACTAGCTTGCTGAACGAAATGACTGCAGATGAAACTAGGCAACTTGACCTCAAAGCCGTCGAATAATTTGGAAAACTAAATCAAATTCCGTCAAGTTGCGAAAATAAATGATTTTTAATTCCATATGGATTTTAAATCATTCGATTGAATTAATCTTTTTTTTTTCTTTACAACTATATATAATATAATAATAATTAAGAGTTATTCTCTTTCTTATATACTCTTCCTCCGTTAGTCCGGTTGCTTTCTTCTCTCTTTCTTATACACTATATTGTTATTTACTTACTTAGTTTAATTATTCTCATTAATTCATTAAAATGAAAGAGAAAGTAGAGCGAGAGGGAGAGAGAAAGATCTGTGGGACAAGATAAATTTCGACAACTTCTGATTCGAAAGATAAATAAAATGCGAGTGATTAACGTAATCGCGTCTGTTATCTGCACAGTAAATTTGCAGGAAAGTTGGCAATTGGCCGCAAAGTTGCTTAATCGTTTCACCTGAAATTCTTGTCGCAAGCTCACGTTATTGCATGCACGTACCGGCGTTTCCGATTACTCGCTCTCCCAACGGGATCATTCGGTGCGAAACGGCGGGCCGCAAATCCACAAGGAGGGGCCGAGGTTGCCGTTAAATTGATAGCTTTATCTCATTTACGATAAAAAAAATATTCCTAAGGATGATAAAAGATAATAGAAAGATTAAACAAATTTTCACTAAAGACATTAGAGACGACATGGAATATATTTTTTTGTTATAAATAAAATTTTATTATTATAAATCAAAGTAAGATAAAAATAGATACTATAAAAGTTTTCTCTGCAACTCTTACAAAATTTTTTCAACTTTCTAAGAGTTCGAGAGACAAATAGTACACAAATTTAAAGTCACATTTTCTCTTTTTTTTTAAACAAATGTTTCTATATTAGTTCGATTCTCCTGGAGTAAAATTAATTTTCTCGGATTGTTTCCTGCATTTCACGGAGACAAAAATCGTCAAAGAGCCCCTCGGGCAACGTCAGCTAAACTTTCCACTCGCGTAAGCGTCGTGTAAGCAGTTCTAAAACGACTGGCAGCAACACGGATTCACTGCGGGAAGATCGTGTTGGACACGAGCGTCGTCGCTAACGAGAAAATTAGCCATTTGTGACCACACAGCTGAAACCGTCCGTCGCATTCGAGCTCCTCTCGCGAGCGCCCCGCAATTGCGCGGATTCGCGTGGACGATGGCGAAATCGCGTGTATCGTTTCGCGAGATGGCGAAAACTGATCCAGACTCCGCGATTCCTCTCACGGCGGGTACGCCGCCCATCCGGGTTTTCACTTGGAGCACATCGCAGAGACGTGAAAACGAACGTCACGGGCGCGAAGCTACATAATCAGCCTCTTCTCTTTAAGATTTCGAATTAAGATCGGAATCTTTAATGAAGCACGGGTGGCAGACGGAATTAATGGTATTAAAGAAAGAAGCCCGGCGGCGGTGTTACGGCGCTTTTAATAGCGCAAATTACACGAATGTCGGACCCGTTGCAGAACGGCACGGTAACTTTCATTACAATGAAGTGTCGCGTATATTTGTGTTGCTCCGGTCGCAGCGCCTGCTTGCGACGTAATAAAAATGTTAGAAATACATTGCGGACAAATTGCAAGGTTTGCAGGAATTAAAGTTAATCTGTTTTGCGGATTTTCGAGGCGTGCTCTCTCTCTGGATGAACTATTTCGAGACATTAGTTTAGGACCAGCAAAATGCAATTGAGAGGGGATTGCGTTTAATTGTTGAATGGTCGATGCGCTCAATAGAATAGTAACATCATCGGTTAACACATGACTATATTTTCTCACGTGTAGATGCACGATCTCAGCTGTGGATCTATTTGCTCGTCTGACGCGAAGCGCGTTTATCCGGATAAGCTGATTGGAGTACAGAAGCGAGGAGTGTCCACACGATTAAAGTCCCGTTATCGAGATTAACTCTCCTAACGTCTTACATTCATATGTCTCTCCGATTAAGCATGCTTAGTTTCTCTATCTAGATCCAACCGCGCTTGGTTCGTAAGTACGCGTTATTCGTTTGTCGCAAGCATAATCTGTGTGCATTTAACAAAAATTTGAAACTCGCAAACAATTTGAACGGGATTAGGTTCTTCAAAGTTTAGATTTCGTTCTATTAAGAAAATATTTAGCATTGGGTTGCTCTTGAAATTTTCATTTAGAGATAATCGCTCGGAGATCTGCCGAAGAAATCCGCACGAATCGGAATCGCGACGGGGGGATTTCGGGACGTAGCAGCTCGTGGCTTCTGTTTAGACGGTATTAGTTGTATCACGGCACGGGCTTACCGCCCTCTCATGATCGCGCATCGGCTTTTACGAGGAAGCTCAGAAAGCGAGGCTGCAAATCCGCGTGGGAGACGCCCGCGTCGCGACGGCCGCAATCGCCGGCATCACCGGCGAACGCCAACCGCGGTTTGCATATTTATGACTGTTTATAATGTATAATTGACGGGAATCCGCGTGCCACCGCGGGCCACGCGAAGCCACCGGGCCAGAAGCTATATCGCCTTCCATGAGCCTCCGAATCAGATTAGCGGCTTTGCATTTCGGTCCGACTCCGGCGGTCGCGGTCCTTTTCTCCTCTTCCATTAGCTTCCGCCCTCTCCCACGCTCTTCTGTATCTGCAATACGTGTGGTCAACGTAACGTCCGGAAATAATTCCGTAAATTGCACAACGGATTTGCTCTTGATTGCAATCAGAGTTGGCGCGTTATTTACATTTAGCATCCCTAACAATAAGCGTTATACGGAAATATCGTGGTGAGAGTTCTAGTTTTAGAATTTCCGACCTCTCTGTTCAACGAAACGGCGATAATTCTGAATGCGAGGAAGATATTTTAAGAATCGTTGAACACATGATTTTCGAAAAGAAAATTTTTCATTATTATTCGGTCGTGCGTTTGAGAGGACGCCCGCAAAACGTCGGGTAACAGCGGTCTAGAGAGATAACTCCCTCGAAAAGAGAGTTTTTTTTTTATCTGAGAAAAAGTGCAATTCTTTTTTTATTGCTGGGCACGAATAATTCGGTTTCTCCGGCGTTATTTTCAAGACGACCGTGTGAGCACGAACCCTATGATTATACTTATCGCGCGTGCACCAGTCTGCATAATACAAGCAGCGGCGATGCAAACCGTGTTTCGCTGTATATACGCGGGTCTTTCGTTCGCCAGCCGCGCTCGTAATAACCGTTTTAATTGACGGTAGAGCCGCGAGGTTTCATTGACGTTTTATCGCGGCTGATTATTCTCGACACGCGAGCCTCTCTCGTGTCGGACAAACGAGCCGGATAAACTCTTTACTGCCGTGGCGAAAGCTCGCCTTTCGCGCGACCTAAACGTAATCCGGTGCCGCTTGTAAATTTCGCGAGGACGCTTTTATTCCCACGCGCGCATTTGCTCCTTCTTTTTCGTGACGTTCATTTTCGCAACTTTGTATTATATTAAAGCCTCTAATAACAAATAACATTTAGAACGTCACGCTTACGCCTCTAATAAATTTACGATCTACAGAGATCTACTCGAAATTCTACCTACGGAGGTAAAACTGCACAGCTGTTCGCAATCTTTCTTTTTTTTTTTTTTTGTGAAATCCGACAGGCTGCGCAACGAATTCGACGATGTTAATTGCAATTTCGGTCGGGGACTTCGCGTCTTCCTTTTCATTTTACTCGTACCGACACGATGAACATCCGATACATCTTTCTTCGGCGTTTACTTTTTTTTCTCCTATCTCGTCGTCGATGTGCCGCATACTAACATCGATACTCGATCGCTAATTACAGGGCTCCGCGGGAGGGCGAGCGAAATCATAGGGTTAAGGAAGAACCCCCTTAATGGGCACTCCGGGACCGCGCGCGGGCACCAGACCCTCTTCCGGAGAAGGGGGAGATGCCAGCTGCTTCTAATTGAGACATCAGTGTCGATATAAACCGGCCGCCCAGGCGCGACGTGAACCGACGCGTGAAACGTAAAGGCGTGCCCTGCCCCCTCCCCCCCCCCTCTGCCTGGTATAGATATACACACGCACGTGAGTAGACAGATCCAACAACTACAAGTATTTTGGCATGTACAATATTCACGGCGGGCCTCGTGACCGGACCGGAAACGCGGGTCTCGCCGCTTCGCACCGTTGCCGACCCATTTCCTGTACGCATGCGGTGGCTGGCTATTTTGTCAGTCGATAGTTATCCAACTAACGACTCTTAATTTCGAAACGCATGCGCCAATCATGCCGCGTGAAAGTTCTCAATCGACCATACTGTCGGCCATTGTCTGCGGTCGCATTCGTTTTTGCGTTTGGAAACGAAGGTACACAACGGTAATTAACTGCGGCATTTTTATTACGCGTAATCGATACGTACATGGCCCAAAAGCGTGAATAATTAAAAAATAAATTCTAAATTCTTTGCGGTACCGTAATTTATTTTTCGCGATTTGAGAAAATATGCAAAAATTTATTGATAAAATTAAAAAAAAAGAATATGGCACTATGCTTTCTCGCATTTTTCAATGCTGCAATATGAAATGTCCGGCACACGATTGAGAACCTCTGTCGTGAACGATATTGTAAGCAGGAATACGGTTTGATCGGGTGGAAAGCACAGTGGGGCCGGCTTATCATGAAATTGGTAAATACGGAGAAATTATACGTAATTAACGTGTACCATATAATTAGCGGGTACGATATGGCATGTTCATCCCAACCATGATCTGATTATTTTAACATTATGTGATATGAAACATATTGGTAGCTTTCGAGTATGTAGCACTTGTGTATTGCAGAATATTATCCTTCAGTCTGCGACAAATTCTGTTTACTGTTTGCTGCAAATTTTATTTAATTTCTATACCACACTGTTTTCTGTTTCTAAAAAAATATCCTCTATATCTGCTAATAAGAGAATAAAACAGCAGACTTTTATTAGAAAGTAATTTCTCAAGCGTCAATTTGGCGTTAGAAAATATGTGTATATGCGTGTGAAAAAAGTGTGATTGACGATGGATGGATGGATGGATGGATGGCCAAAAAATCGAATTCTCAAATAACTCTCGCAACTCCCCCAAGTAGACAACAGCTGTCAGAATAGTCCAAAGTTCAGCTCATATCGCGCCTATCGTCGTTGTCAGGATCGTGACATTGGTTGCTCATATCCGGCATCAAACTGCGCAGAACAGCCCGAAGGCACCGGTTGGTGCAGGATATTGAAGTCCACTAATAACGCTCTCCCTCGAAAAATATTTGACGATCAGACACCGGCGGCATGGCGACCGCATTGGTGCCGAAGTGTAGTTCCACCCGATGCTCCCGTTGGAAACGCGGCCGAAATAATAATTTTTAATTAACGAAATTCTCAATGGATCCACTCTAACGAACGAACGCTGACGTGTCACGGCGTGTTGAACTGTTGCATTCTGCACGAACAAAAGGCTGGCGGATCGCGGGGATTAATTAAAAATTCGGCGGATTCGATACACCGGACTAATTATCGAAATATTTACCTTCCGACAAGCTTGTTAACGGTAAATAAAACGTAAGAAAACTTGATTAATTTTGACAATTTTATTATAATACGACGCACAACATAAAAATTCCTTGCACGATTTGTACCTCTAGGAACCATATTGTCCCAGGATAATATCTTGATCCCGGGGCAAGCCTGCTTTCTGATATAATTAAAGAGTCCCTAATAGTGCGCCGAATCAATTACCAAGATCACATTCTATGATCGTGCTGCACAATACACATACCATTCATCACCGACATAATACGTATTTTCTCATATCCTAAAAGTGCTTCGAAATTAGCCCCGTCTCTTCTTTCTCTCTCTCATTCTCTCTCGCCCTCCTCCTTTCATACTCCTCGATGAATCATCGGCCGAAACCGGCGTGTGACGGGCGTGCAAATCACAATTTTCCACGATTTCCACCGCGGTCGGTGGTTCGCCGCATACGTTGCGCCGCGTGATTGCGTGTCGATGTTTAAGAGAGAGAAACGCTGCACGTTGCGTGTCGGACGAGGTCTAAGCGGATTAGCCCTCCCGCGCCTTTCCCGCCCCGTCTTCGCCGCGCCACGCGGGACGTTCGTGGGAAAGCAGACGGCAGTCACGGGATCGACTTCACGCACGCGTGCATGTGCATGCACGCGCCTCCTCTCGCTCGCGCATGGTCGATCGACGGCGTGTTAATAGCCGGTCGGCTTCCTATCGAGATGAGATCGGTAGAATCCAATCTAACAGCTCAATCCGCTGTCCCGTCGCATCAAATCATTCCTAGCCGAAGTCCCGTGAAGGCTTCATGCGCATCTTAATGTAATTCGTAGGGCGAGGCTTACCCGCGTTCTCGAGGGTAAAATTAGGGTCACAGGGATATTATGAAGCATAATATAAATATCAATAGCGTAAAGATCGATGTATTTTTAGTAACGTAACTTTTGCGAGCGTAAGCGATATCACTTTCGGTAAAAGTCAAATGGAGGAAGCTATAGATTAAAATAGTAAATAAAATATATTTAAATATTACATGAAATATATATAACACTGAGAAAAAATATAGTTATTTTTGGCCTCAACCACAATTTTATAATGTTTCTAACGATAATTATGGTTAACATAATGATACATATAGTTAAATTAATCGTATTTATTGTTAGAAGTATTATAAAATTACAGTTGAGGCCAAAAGTAACTATACTTTTCTCTCACAATCAGTATAAATATTATAATAGGAGAATAACATTAATAATGAAATACGTAAGAATGAGTTCTCAACAGTTTTGGGCATTCTGTGCAAGTGAAAATACAGCGTACCGCGCCCAAGTGGCAAGATGGTAGAAGCCACCTTACGAAGCGCCGTGGAATATCGTCGGAGGTCGATAGGTGCTTAGACGCTTCGCAAAGCAGTCGGAATGAGCGCCGAGTTTGCGCCACGTCTGAGTGTACCGAAACTGTGTGCACATGCAAAGGTTGCGGCCACATCTGTGCATACACTTGCATATATGCAAAAACACACACACATCGCGGCACACGCGCCGCCGTGTGCATTCGAGGCTTTACAACTGGGCCCGCGCGCGCCGTAAGACGTTTCCTTAATTAAACCCATCGATTCCCCGCCGACTGATTAGACTGCGGCGTCCCGGTAAGTACAGGGCGCGCGCGACGCTTCCCTTTTTGCGCCCTTCGCGCTCGGAGGACCTTTGCGGGACGGCGAGTGCTCGTCCTCCGACGAATCTCAATGTGCCGCGCATGAAAATCACGGTACTCATTTACAAAACGAGTGGCGCACTAAGAGACGCGCTCTTCTGATGGCACATGATTACTCGAAAGTTTGGAGATAAACGTTATATGCATGTATAATCATCACATCACATTTCGAAATAATATATTATTATGTTTTCAGAGTTTTTAATAAATTTCTTTGTAGTAGGTTGCGCATAATCATGAAAATTCATCATCTTTTATATTCGATCTGTGTAATTTTGAAACCAAATGGCTCGTATTCAATTTGCATTTTCGCTGAGAATTTAATTAAACTCGTCTATAAAATTTGCAAAATATATCATCAAATTAAATTGTCTATATTTAATATGCAAATTTTTTTACGTCACATATTTTTACGTGTTGCGCATACATTTTAGCATCGCGATTTTTAATAATCAGATCCAATAAAGATCCAAGGATTTTTATACAAAATTAGATTAGACTCCATGTAATACCTCCAATATACAAATAAATTAAATTAATGAAAATGTAAAATAAAAGGAACTCGTCTTTCCTGCCATCATATTGAACGTGCTTGGGGACAAGTCGGCACGAAAGCTGATGACGTTGACAAAACAAGTAACTATCGCGAAGGCCCGTCTGCCGTGGATACTAATTAATGCCGAAAACTGCAATTACCGCAGCCCATCTTGATCCAGTCGAAATCTCTTAATGAGGCCCTCGAGACAGCCGCGGCGAGTTCCTTAGTGCGTCCAAGGAGAAATTCCTATGCGCTTGTTTGAGTTCAGTAGAATATTAATTTAGAACCGTCTCCCTTCCGTCGAGTCTCGGGGGAGCGTTTTTAATCGGAACCCCGGTTATTCCGTACATTACGTCTCGCCCAATATAGCGTCTGAAGAGTTTCTCCAATTGTTCCGTGTCTTAATCTTCTGCGCTAGCTTGTTCGAGCATCCAAATAATTTCACGTGTCGGCGTGTATTAAACGACAAACTTGCGACCGTAGAGATTAATATTCGCACATTAATGGTCTTTATAATAATATTAGTGCACGATAACTTTGCTAATTATGAACTACAGTTGGCAAAGATTCGTTCGTTCATCGTGAAAAAGATGTTTACGTATTATTCAAAATTATTCAAAGAAATCATTATTCAAAGAAATCTTTCTTTTTTTTAATTATTTGATAAATCAGTAATTGTTCCTTGTATCTGTTTCTTTAACATTCGTTACATTTCATAACAATCGGGCCAAGCGTTAAATAAAAATGTACAGAGACTTAATTTCATGTGCACGGAGAATTTGGAAGTCAAGAGACATTAAACGTTGTTGTTGGGTAACAATATCGTGCAACAATATTTGACCGATGTATAGATGTATGCTTAACGTCGGCGCTCTCGCTTGTGTTCTACGAGTGCACTTGCTTTATCAGAATTGCAAATTCACCAGTTCAGCGAGGGGGGGACAACGACGAGGGGCGAGGAGAAGAGGCGGGCGACAGAGAGTAGAACGAGAGAGCGCAGAGGGCGGAACGTGCCTTATAGTTGCGAGGGAATCGAGTACCCTGGGCTAGGTATGCCATTAAACCGACTCGCCGAGCTAATAACCGCGACGTTGCTCTCTTTACGGCATTACCGTCGATTAATCTTATCGACGAATGGCACCTGATAAAATCGATCCGCGAAGTTGGCTCGAGCTCGCCCGGCGAAATTCGTTCCGGCGTGTAAGTAACATATCCCGAAGGTACTCACGGGCGCCGCCGCCTACGAGGGCACAAGTTATTCGGTCGAACATCGCGCGCCCGGGAACTTCCGTGTAATTCTCGCGCCCGATAAGGATCCGCGAGCACCTTCTCGGAGGACGAAAGTGTGACGGGCGTTCCTACGCGTATTAATCGGTGCCTGTGAATCGCCCGTTACGCGAGTGGAAACGAAAGGAGAGATTACACACGGTGTCTCAAGCACGACCGAGGTTAATTAAAAGTTCCTTAATTTTGCGCACGTGTGTTTACCCTCGCGATCCGCTTCCGAGAACTCGCGACTACGGGTAAATAAGTACCTATCTACTTGTAGAGAGTAGTGAGTACACCGACGATCTTGGAAATTGCACGAAAGCAAATATGTATTATCTTAAATTTTCTTAGTTTAATTTCTATTAATTTGGTCGATTGCTACGCAAATTAAATGCCAAAAAAGCCGACGTATATCTTGTTGACCGTGGAACGATTTATACATCTATCTACAAGTAAAATTGTTTTATTTGTTTAATTAATGGTTAAATATACCCGTGCTTTTTTACGGAAAACGGCACGTGTGTGTCTTCTACATCTCGGTAATTGCTTCAAGAGTGTTTCTTTCATCTCTACGTTATTTTCGTCAGTCAGTTACTTCAAATACACTTCTTTGTAGCTGCATTTTCCACGCTTGAGATGAAACAAGCATGTACTCTCGCTCCGAGAAGAGAGACACAAAGCGCGTGCGTAAAGTGCGACCGAGAGGAGCGGATCGCGTAGCTCAACGATGCAAGACACATCGTTATCGTCGCGAAGCCCACGTCAGCCACGGCAACTGTCGGTGCCCTTCACCTCCCTTGCCGTCCGAGGAAGAGTCAAGGTTGTATCAATAACTAAGGGATAGGTCCGGCCGAGCTTTTACCACAAGCTGCCGGCGGCAACTTCCACCGGCGCGGCGTGAGGGATATCCGGGGCAATGGATCGGGACGTGTCCCGGGATTTGCGGATTAGGTCGACCGCCGGCGGAGGAACGCCGTTACGTCTGCGTCTGGCTTAACCGCGGGGATAGATAACGTTACCGAAGGATATACCGAGCCGGATAGTTATGGGCTCACATTTTACACCACCGCCGTCGCTGCCGCCGCCGCCGGCTCCTTCCGGCATCGTTCTAGCTAGGTACAGCAGCGCTGCCTCCAGAAATGCAACATACTCGCTTTTACTTCGCAAGGAGATAATGGACCGCTTGATCAAGACGGCGAAGTTACCGGCCAATTTACGAAGAATGGATGTGAAGTAATGATGAAAAGCGCGGAGCATATATTATTTTATTATTAAAACATCATTTATCACAAATATATAAGTTGCTTATAAAGCAGACTGTAGAAAAGCGCAAGTTTACATTCGTATGAAAATTATACGAAACGAAAAAAGTATCGTTTATTAATCTCAATTATTATGATGAAGCAGAACCTAAAAAAATTAAAATGCTAAAATCATCTTAATGTAATAGAACAGTTCAGACAAAAGTTTCTTTATCACCTACTCTTAGGCCAATTAATCGATCAATGGAGGTCTAAGAGAGACTACATTTTTCGTAAATGCTTTGAAAATGTGCTCCAATTTTATCTTTTATAACGTATCTTTATAACGAATAGATGTATTTTTCTGATACTTAGAGTGCTTCACTGGGCCGTTGCCCAATCGTCGTATATATAGTTTTAGAATTAAATAGGAAATTAAATGAACGTCGTGGAAAAATAGCACGCCATCAACCGAATAAAAACGAACCGGTGATCCCTCCCCCTATCTTTCTCTCTCTTGAAATAGAAGCCGTTGGAAGCCCATATCCGTTCCCAGAAATATCCAGCGATAACAAGTCCTGGGCAAAATGAATTTGACGTTTCAATTTGCCGGTAAGTTCATTCTCTCACCGGTTTCCGGAAAGCGCAGCGGATATACCCGCGTGCGAAATTCCGGCCCCGCGGCGAACTTATCGTATATATCTATATCCACGTGCACGTCGACTTCCTTATAATATTATAGAGTCTCGGGGACAGGTAACGAACCAAGCATTGGTCCTGTAAGTAAATCAGTGTAACAAGCCGTCCTATCTATCGTTCAACTGGAAGCTCGCGAGAGCGGGGCGGCGGCTTTGAGCCGGAAGGCAGAACCCGGAACTTCTTCGTTCACGCTCGAACTGGCTCCTTCGATTTGGCTTAAGGGCCCGATCCCTTTTGCTACACGTGGAAACCCGGCACGTTCGGCGAAATTTTTCCCCGCGAATTCGAAGAAACGTAGGGAATATTATCGTATCCTATTCCGGTCGGAGAGGAGTTGATTGAGACAAAATATATATTCCGGCTGTTCACTTCATTTATTTATTTCTGTTGTATTTAACTCTGCTATTCATTTATTTATTTTTTTTTTCATGTTGGAAGATTACATTATTACATTGAAAACATATACAGTTTATTGTAATGTTGCATTAATAGGCAGTTTATTGTAACAAACTGCCTATTAAAGCAATATTTTATCAAACTTTATTTAACAAAAATCTTGTTCCAATTGAGAATTGCGCTTGAAAGCACTACAAGCACCTCTGTTTTTATTAAAATGTGCGAGAATTACGCACTTAATCGCTTTCGGAAGCGCGTCCTTTATTTCATTGTCAGAAACGGCAGACCCGTCTAATCCCTATGCGTATGCGTGGCGAACGAAGCGGATATTACTCAAACATAAATCTGGTGGCAGCCATCGGCGAATGGACCTGGCGGCCGGCCAGGACGCTTCTTATAAGTTATAAGTCGGGGTTATACGCCGACGGGGCTTTTACGCGGCGTGTGCGCGCTCAGTCAACGGTTAACGATGTGTCAAAACTATTTTCGTTTCCACTTTTCACGATACATTTATGACGCGAGCTTTACGACAGGCGTGCGTCGACTCGTCACGCGCGTAGCGCGCAAAAAGTACAGATACGAAGGCGAGCACGAAGCCAATCCACCAAGTGTCGTGCGAAACAAGGAGCTAAACTATTTATGACGAGCACGAAGGACAAGAGTGACAATAGAATTATATCGCGACGAAATATCTCGCTCGAACTTATTATCAAACAAGAGAAATGACGATAAATGTGGTCCAACTGGAGGAATCTTTTTGTGACGTTTGATCTTTCTGTTGTAGAGATAAATGGATGGAATCATCGCACAAAAACGTTTCTCCTGCGTTTTCCAATAATTTTCTTTTGTCGTTTCGCGCACTCGGACATGAGAATAATAGACGCGAAACGGCAGTATAAATAATTCTAGCTTAAAACTCGCGCCAGCAACTTACGTTAAGGAACTGCACCGTGGTAACTCAGTCTCGGGTAATGGTAGAGAGTTAATTCCGAAAATTCGAAACTACGAAAGAAGATCAAGTTTTCGCGAGGGATAAGTGCACGTTGCTCAAAGGGACGGCCAGTCCTGGAACACCGCGCGTAAAAGAGGTAAGGGTGTAATCGGGTTATGATACTGGAGGGAGGGGGGGGGAGGAAGGGAGTTAATTGCATTTCGCCGCGGTTACATCGAGATTCCGTTTACCCCGTGGACTGGGAAACGAGCGTCATAATTATTTCACGACGACGGCAGAAGCGAATGCTCAGCCGCCTCTCGTCGGCGCGCGAAACGAGGGAAAAGAGAGACCCGGGCGAAAAGACGCTGGTTCGCGCGAGCGAACTGCGGGGGTTTGCGGTGCCACATAAGCGTCTCCGAGGTATTTAATTCATGTCAAAGTACAGCTCCCGTACAAAAGGGAATAGGACGCCGAAGGAGCGGGAGGGCGAGAAAGAGAGAAACTGAGCAGCAGAAGGAAGCGGGTCGCCAAGCGTGGTTGGATGAACAGTACCCGTGTTTCCCCTAACCGCAACGACCGGGAGAAACAGCAACTCCAGCCGACTCCTTCGTTCCGGTTATCCTTGTGCACGGATACGTCTTACGATCCAACCGGGTCCTGTGCGCGCGCGTGTTTACACGTGTAAACCCGTATGTTTTCCGCGAGCGTTCGCGTAGTTGGCTAACTCGACCTTTGTCGATTACGCCGCTTGCACCGCTAATCTGCAAAAGTGCTTATTGTTACGAACGAACGGAGAAAGATCGCTTCCATCGAGCGATGTTTGTGAAATTAAAAAGAAACGTTTTCATCGTTCAACCTCTGATTTTCGCGAGCACGTTTTTAGCATTAATAGAGTGCTCTAAGCATATTACAGCTATGCTATTAGGATTAATTAGGAAAACCATTTCTCTTTTCACTTTTTATGATTATAGTTAATGGACAGGATGATCCATTACTTTAGGGTGATGGATTCCGGTTCCATTAGATAAATGAAGAGGCCATGCATTTTTTCTTATAAAGTTGAAAGTAATTCCGGTTAAAGGATTAATCGCGCCACTCCAGTGCCGCAGACACGAGATGTGTAGCGAGCTTTACGTTCTACGGTACAACTGAGTGCTGTGTGACCTCAAATCCACACTGGTCGTTGTCCATAAAGCGGAGAAACGGTAATGATCCCCGTGGCGATTAGCTTCTGCTGCTTGTTACCCGAGATTCTCTCGTAAGTCTCCTTTATTTAACTTTCCTGCAACCGCTTCTTACGCGACAGTTATACACCTTGTCGTTGGATTAGCAAATTGTAAATTTTTTATCAGAAATGATATCAATGGTCGCGCTTGATCGAAGAGCTTGATCTCATCTCTAGAACGAAATTGATTATGGAATAATTTAGAAAATTTTAATCGTACAACAAAATTTGAGAAATTGTGTTTGTGTGTGTATGCATGTCTCACTTATCAGAAAAAAATTGTAGGATTGAAGTTGAAATAAATATTTTTTGATCATCGAAAATTATTCCGCAATATAGCAGCGTATAGCACATGGAATTTATCCGTGAGAATTCCTATTTGGCGATATCTGAAAGCGTTATTCACGCAGACACAACGAATCGCGTGTCTTCCATAGCTTCCTCCTGTATCGATACCTCGACGCTCAGCATGTGCGGATTTTCCCGACACGTTGTGGAAGTGCATCGTCAAAGCGCGGCCCATATATCTCGCCTTCGATATGTCGACTCGATGCCGATAGACAGAAAAAGAAATCTCTCTCTCTCTCTCTCTCTTTCTAAGTTCGCGCGGAGATGCGATAGCTGTAGGACGGATGGATTCTCGCCTGTTCGATGTAGCGTACGAAAGTTTCCCGGGACAGAAGTCCTTTCGCCAGTTGCCAACCGACCTCTATCGCTCTAACCTCCGTGTAAAGTATAACTTTGCAGTCCGTTTGAAGGTGGAAACGTCTCAAGCAGTTGCGCTAACCGGCTAGCCCGCCACTCGCTATATCGCGTCCTGGTATCGCGCGGGATAGATGATTTCTATTTAGAGCTGTTTACCGTACGCGAAATGGGAAACGTGCATGCCCGATAGACGGAACTGTACGTTTGGCGAAGGCCGTGAGGGGGTGAGTTCCACTGGTTCCTAACCGATTGGCTGGTAAGCGAGTTAAAAGTTTAGTTGAAATTTCCTTCTTATAAAACTTATTTTGATATATGGAACATAAATGAATTTTTCAATAAACAGATTAGATGTCATCAGCATGTTTTTTATTCGTTGGAGATCAATAGAAATTAAAATAACTTTGAAAAACAAATAAATTATACAAGAAAATATTTTTATTTTATAATTGTTTCAGTTTTATTTGAAATATATATAAAGATTCCGCATACGTTGCAATAAAAAATTATATGTAGAAGTAAGTTTGGGCATTAGAAATTTTTTACAGCGAAAACAATCCTCTTGCGTTCTATTCTCGCCCAAGGACATTGAAGAATATTAATACAATTTCAATTTGGATGGACGCACGTGATCATAGTAACAGAAAAGCAAAAGCTACAGTCGATGATTAAATATCTTTATCTCTAAAAATGAATCAGTGTATAATCGTTAATTATCTGTATATAACTACTATATCAAATAGTGATAAGTATACTATTGGTAATTAGTGGCTAGTCACTGAATTATTTAGTGAATTTTAGTTTTCACTGCTTGATGCAGTAGAATTATAGTGGTGTTTAATCATACTCAGCGTCACGTGTGACAATAATCACTGTTTATCAGTGAAAAATGAATTCACTGACAAAATCAGTCAAATTTCCACTAATTCATTTTTAGAGAGTTAGCAAATATGTGTTGAGGAAATATGTGATTTCATAATGTCAATATAACACTTTGAAATTAAACTCTGATTACTCTGGTTACTTTCTCTATTTGTCAGTAAAACAAATCGAGTAGCTAAGATCCCCCAATATGCGATGCTCCGAAGCTTGCTTTGCGCAGCTGCACGCGCGGATGCACGTGCTGAGCGGAGACGTGCAATCACTTCATACGTAAGCGGTCGTTCGGTTAAGCAACCCGTTTGCCATCCAATCTCCTCGCAACCCTTTGCTTGCTTACGAAATATCACAAACTCCTGTAGGGTAATCAAACAATAATAATCTACCGTAACAATAATAAGCTAACGATATATATACATGACCGCGAGCGTAGGCAATCTCGCTCGAAGCACCGAGATCGATTCAATTATGATCACGTGCGTCCATCCAAATTGAAATTGTATTAATATTTTTCAACGTCCTTGGGCGAGAATAGAACGCAAGAGGATTGTTTTCGATATAAAAAAATTTCTAATGCCCAAACTTACGATATAATGAAAATATCTTATAAAGAAGGAAATTAATGAATAGCGGTGAATTAAGAATCTAGGTAGATTCTTATCCCGTTTCTCTCTCAAATGAGAAGTGACTTGTTCGTTCCTTCATTCAGCCACGAATTAATGTAATATTTTAAGCCAGTAAGTCTTAAGTCGATTTTCAATCGTAGTTCTCGTTGGCCTCGTTATCACGGCTCGTATAGTCAATGTAGAACATTAACTCTGAAACGAGCGTTACCGCTGGGAAATGTTGGAGTCTAATTTTCAGCCCGGTGTTACTATCGCTCCCCTTAATAGACTCGACCTATTACGACTGCAGCACCTTCGAAAGCGCCGAAATACTGCAAACAGAGCCGAACGGATCCGCAACTGCAGTTAGATGAGTCGACCGAGCGAAATCTACTTCTCGGCGGAGCGAGTACGACTTCCTTTACGGTTAAGCTTGCAAGTTCGCGCGAGAACATGTAATCTTAGTAGGATAATAAAAGACAGAACTTTCGGGCATTGGAGGCGCGCATGGTGCGCCGCGCGCCTACACACGGACACCCGGGGCTTTGCGCCACTGGTACCCCAATTTAGGGGTGTTATTATCGCGTGCGGGGGTCTCGGTGCGTTCGTAAGTTCGTTCGTACGCCCGAGACTGCCGTATCCGCGCGCGTTTCCGGTTACCCGCGTCCGGAAATGGAAAAGTAAAGTTTTCGATTCGAGACCCCGCGGCAATTTTTGCGCGTGTACGGCCAGTTTTAACGCGAAACTCGAAACTTACGTCTCCTGAGAATAAAGGGTGGGGTGGAAACAAGGAAGTTATGAACGCCGAATCTAGAGGTAGCAGCAGTTCGGAAAAAGTTTCCTCGATCCGCCCCTAATATTCATCTTGGAGACCAAAGTCCTCGATAACTATTTTAACGCAATATTTCTTTCTTTAAATTTTTCAATCGACAAATGTTGAAACTGTAATGTCTAACTTACTCGAGTATTAAATATATTTAAACATTTTTAAGCTGATAAAAATGACTACTATTGTTATTAATTTTGAAGTTCGAAATTACATTCGTATCTGATTTTTTGCCGAAATCTTCGAAAAGAAGATATCTTCGCATGAGGAGCGAAAACACCGAGCATACCGGCCTTCAGGCAAATTGTTTGAAGCCAATTGAGGTCAAAGTCTTACCCCTATTAGATCTCGGCCTCCCTGCTCTTTTCCTTCCCCTTTCCGTCGAGGGTCTAATGAAAGTAACTGAAATACTGCCACCGAACGTCTCACTTCGGATCTCATTCCCTTAAAGAAATGCCGGCTGTCCTAATTCTCTCTGAGAAATTAGTCACGACGTCCGTAATTACTAAGAGAGGTTCTATTCGGACTATTCCGCCCTTTCTGTTAGTTTACGCGATCGTATAATACTGCTCGTGTATATTCAGGTGCCAGAAAAACGATAATTTGTCGGCGATTGTACTTTTATAATTTTTCGTTGGTAAAATGTCCATATTTGCATCCCGTTAAAATATTAATCTCTTCATATTTTTTAAAATTCTTATCATAAATGATGAAATTTTTATCTCTAAAATTATTTTAATGAATTGAATATCTGTATGACATACGTGTGCGATGAATTGTTGATGAATGATCGCCCGATACATTCTAAGCCATATCTGATGTAGTTCTTACCTGAAACAAAGAACATAAAAATTCTATATTAAAGACGCAAGTATATTATTCAAGATATTATATATCTATACAATAATTAAGGATTTTTGTTTAAACAGTTTATTAAATAATAAGAATTATTTCATGCACGATATATATTAATAATTATTTTTATTATTACATTTTATCTACCCTTAAACAACTTGCAAAATAATTCACAGATAAGAAAATCCACGAAATGTTCTATTTATTACCAACATATTAGCGTAATTTCTGCTTAGTAGCAATATTGATTCCTCTCGGCTTTATTACTAAAATCCGAGAGAGAGAGAGAGTGAGAGGAGCGAGAGAGAAATAGAGAGAGTCGCGATAAACCTTTTGCGGCAAACATTCGATTAGATTGGTAATCCGTCGGAACGGCCATTTCTCGGAAGCCTCGGACGGGCACTAAGGACCGCCGTATACACTCTCCTCGAGGAAGTCGCCGGCAATAAACCCCGCCGTTTCATTATCGCCACCTCTCCCCCCTGGCCGACTGACGTCCTGCCATCCCCCTGCAGCCCTCTTGTCGCCGTCGGACTCGCTTTTTCTGCGGCTGGGCGATAAATCGACACGAAATTTCCGACGCGCAGTGCAATTATCGGCAGCGGTCGCGTGTGTCCACTCAAACTGTGTGCCGGCCCCCTTGGTTCATTACTTTCAAATGGGCCGTCGGTATACACAGGACCCCTCGGGCCCCGCTTCGCAATGTATTGCCGACGACGGACAGACGGACGACGGCGTGGTCTATAATTCAATCTTGTCAAATCCATTAACGGGAGCGGTCAGCTCTCATCGCTACGAGGCAGACTCGGTCTGACTCACGGGGAACACTCTCATAAACTGCGAACACGACACATTATACAGAATATGACCGTCCCATGTGTTTCAGAGTTTTCAGAGTTCGTTTCAGTTCGTATATCGATCCTTTCACCAAATACGGTAAAGTTTTTATTGTTTTTAGCAAGAAAAAAAAACAAGAAATACGAACCCATTCGGTTTCCTTCAATCGTTTAAGTTTCGGAATTTTAACATTTAACTTTGTTAAAGTGCAGTCCACTTACAATTAATGAAGAATAATTTGTCTTTAAATTTCGTCGCATTCCAGTACACTTCACTAAGCTTTATATTCTCGCTAATGAACGAGAGTTGCGCTTTTTTGGCGCGGTCATATAACGCATTCCCCGTGTGTTTCGTTAAACGAGAGCGCGGAAAAAAAAGTGGCATTGGAGTGAATCTTTCGTCTCTTTGCGTACTCTCGTCGTTTTACCCTCGAGAACGGCAGTTGAAGAAACAATCCCCGTGATCCTTGTAATTACAATTGCAAACGGAGTTGTCTAACGATATTTTTTTTTTTTTACCAAGCTATAATCATCTTTATTATATCTTCAACATACGGTCTCATGAAAGCTTTGCGAGAAACATTTCTCGCTTTATTTCGTTGCTCTTTATAGCCTATTCTTTTTCTCAATTTAAGCCCGAGGGAGCCCGACCTCTCTCTCGTCTCTATTCGTCATAACAAATTCGCTAAAACGACAAAGTCGACCGTAAAAAAGGATCCCCGTTCGCTATTCAAACGCCGGAAAGTACGTGCGCCAACTGCTGATCGCGCTCTTCATCGTCGTGAAATATTCGCCGAGCGAAGTTAATTCCGCAGAATTCGCTGCAGGATTCGTTGCAGAAATGGAAAAAAAAAAAAAGATATACAGCGACGCGGTCGCGGCGGTGCGCCTCGCGATCGAACTGTGAGCTGAACGAAATTGTGCGCGGACAGCGCAACAAACGAACGCGAACGAACGCGAATGATCAATTTGCCTCAATGAGCGTGCGAACGGTACTGGTTTGCTTGTGCCGCGGATCCGGCTTTACATCGCCGTCAATAAGTCACGAGCGACGAACAAATGGAGAGCGCGATGTAGGACGTAGCCCGAAATAATTAGCGCTCGCGTTTTTATCTGGCGGTCGGGATCGCGGTGCGGATAATAATTTCGGGACGCGAGCGAGCGAGCGAACGCTCGTAAATCTGATTTATCGTTCGACCGCGTTTCGCGCGCTAACAACAACGTCGACGCTCATAAGGACGCCTCCTCTCGTTGCGATTAATAAATTCGGTGCCGCTCTCGCTTGTATCGCGAGATTAATAGCGAGCGAGCTCGTAGAAAAGGCAACGCGGATTGTCGCCTATAATTAAATTCACCGAGTTCATAACCGGGACGCGAGATGCTCGAATTTTGTCGGACACCCATTTCAGCGCCCCGCTTAAAGGGTGAGCGATATAATTTCATGGCGGTTAAATTTTCGCAATAAGTACAATTTAATTTTATTAACAGAATATATTACTTTATATCTGTCGATTTAATTCTCGATTAAATCGATGGTTATTAGAGACTCATAAAGTGAAAAGCGCTTCATTGAGATAATGTCGAAGCCAAGCTGTTTAAATATTGAGGCTGGAATCAGAAGCTTGTTCTCCTTTTTTTTAATTAACAAAGGTGCGTGCTTTTGGCGCTTCGTATCTCGTTTTGCATCGCCGTCCATATAAACCGGAGGATATATTACTCGAATAACAACGCCACTGTAAAACCTGCACGCGATTTTCCTTTTTCCTTTTTGGCGAGGGCACCGGCGCGGCGTGCTAGATGCACACTAGGCGTCGTTTAATTCGTTTTCAAGCAACCCGTTCTCACTACTACCGCCGGGGCGCGGCGCAAAACGACCAGAAACGCATAATTATGAACCGCACCGACGGCACTTCATCCGGACAATCACCGCGCGGCCTCCTCCGGTAGTAATTTCGCGTTAAGATTAATTATTCGCGCGAAATGCCGGCCGCCGTGCTGGCGCGAGCGAACGGGCGAGCGGGCGGACGCGCGTTTTAATTGAATTAATCAAGTGGCGCACTTGCGCGCGGCCCGGCCTAGTTCGTTCGCGCAACAACGCGCTCCCCGGCACTCTCTGGGCCCCGAATTAACACCCTTATAATAACGATCCGCTTTGACGAAATTTCGGCCGGGTCGCAATTATCGCGCGAGCGACATACGCTTGCCGAATTTCATGGTAACCGTGGGGCATTAATCGGGCCGATTAATCGGCTCTCTCCGTGCTTGGAACGTGCGCGTTTATTGTCCGTGTGTATGTTGTGAACGCCGACTCTCCGACAGCTCGGTGCGCTTAAATTATTATTATTATCCGATACTTTGTTGCTTTCAATGGAAATAGCTCTTTCAGAAATTGATTTTTCACCTAAATTACGATTGAGCAAAAGAAGTTGGACTGTTTCAAAATAATTCTATTATTAAGTAAAACATTTTTTTTTTTTTTAGAAAAACACTTTGTTGTGTTTTTGAAAAATTCAATGATTAACCCAATATCGTAACTAGGGCAATCTATTGGATCGGCATATCGCGATTGTTATCGAGCGCAAGTAGCGAATGCACAAATAGAGCAAGGCTTAATGCACCGTTGTGCTCTGCACGCGCACGCTAACAATGGAGTAAACAGAGAAAATTACCGCTTGCTAACGGTAGAGTATCGAATTCGGCCAGCCTCCGCCTGGCGGAGGTTGTTTGGACCGACGAGACAACTTTCCCTCAACCCCTCGTGGAGCTGCCCTGCCGCGTGACGAGCACATCACCCTCCCCCTCTGCACTCAATGCTCTTAATGAAACCCGATGCGGCCCCGAGGCCGGTAACCCTCTAGGCGCGGTCTAGAAGCTGCCACCCCTTTGACGTTTCGGAGACGGGCTAGGAAAAAGGCAAATTAAATTCGCAAGTAAAATCGCGAGACGAGAGAAAGGGACGGGGCTGAGGAGGCGAGCGAGAGATAGGACGGAAGGACGAAACGCCAGGCGCGCGACAATGGCCTTGTTAAGGCACCCACTAATTGCGCCCAGCGCCTTAATGGATCCTCGCGAAAATTGCATCGACCTAAGTCCGTCAGAACGGCGCGTCCCTCCCTCTCGCCCCCCCTGTCTCCCTTATCTTTTCTTTTTCGTCTTCGTGACTGTCGTCTGCCTGCACGGGCTTTGTTCTGACCCGCCTCCTCTTCAGCGATATCCCTTCTTCGGCTTTTTAGATTCTGACGAGGCGTGTTCCAGGTTGTATCCGAGCAGCCGGGAGAAGGGCTCGAGTAACAGCTGGAAGCGATCTTTTTGCGAGGAAAAAAATTGGATTTTGATCGAGCGGTTCGAGTGGCGTCTTTAAATTGGTTTTTGAGATTGTAAGAACGAGAATGAACAAAGGATGGATTCGCGTACTTGTTGTTTGCGTAAGAAAAAAGGGGCATATATATCCCATTTATCTTTGCAGTTGCGATAGTTGTACGATTATAATTACTTATAATATAATAGAACGATATGATATATATTAACAAATTAACTTCGGTGAAATCTTAATAAAAATAATATAAACGCTAATGTGACGAAAACGTAATCGACCATTCATCGATCTCATTAGTAAATACTTTTTATTCATTCTTTGATTCATCTATCAGCCTAAAAAAAATCAACCAAAGGACTTAAGAGGAATATCGTTTGGAAGTGCTGCAGTCTACATTATCAGGAATATCGAGACTGTCTTCATGAATATTTGAGTTGTTTCGATACTTATCCTCCATTCTTCTCCCAGTCATTGTATCTTTTTTTTAAGTGCAGCTTATATCGTATAATCACTCATTATGTTTGTCACGCTTTACTTTTATTGTTTATTACTTCCATTATTTATTTTTGCATAGCGATTATTATAACAACTTTTATATATTACATATTTTTATATGTATTATTTCTTACTTTATGATTATTCCTATATATGTACAATTTTACAAATTTTGTAATATTTCAATTTTGCAAGTCCTAATAGCGAACTTATTTCAAAATGCAAATAAGTTCTTTCTGTTCGATTTTTATGCATATTCCATCTTTTTCTTTTTCCATCTCTTTTGCTACATTTTCTCTCCCTTCTTCTTGCTCATTCTCTTCTTTTTTCCGGCTAAAATTTAATCGGGCAGATCCTCCTCGACCTCGTACGCTAAATCCCCGACCGACGACAGCAAGCGAGCGCACAGCAGCTATTTTAGCAGATCAAAGACAACGGTCGGAGAGATTGATACGACGGCACGCCCCGCTGGATTTTCGCATGCAACCGCGGCAAGAGTCTTTCGATAAATAAGTTGCGTCGCAGTTGACAGGGATTGTTTCGCCGTGAACCCTTCGCCGCCGCTTGTTAACGCGTCCCGCATTCTCGACATTTTCCCTTTGCTTTTCCAGAAGGATTAACATTTCTGCCCTTCTTTCCTCACATGGAGTCACCAATTATTCTTGACATTGAATAGTAACTTCTACATACCGCATACGAGACATGACTGAATTAGCTAGTTGCCCGTTTCACAATCTTTTTGTAATTGACTCATTAATTATTGCCGAGATTACATTTCGTAATATCTTCTATTTTATATCTTAAATTCCAGAAACTGAAATTTATTCTTATTCTTCGTATTATTTTTTTCGAAATCAAATATGTGATATAATAGAAAATATTTCATAGACGTATAAAAAATATTTTGTGGTTTTCGTTTTCAAAGAAGGCAGACGACCCTTTTAACAATTCTATCAACGAAATGCGAAACCAGATCCCTTTCCTTTTTTAATATATCGCAAATTATCGTCAAATAACCGAAAGATTGATACTCCGGTCACGGATGCCGCGCAGCGAGACGCTCGTGCCTTGCGATACAGCCTCCGATAAATAAAGTCCTGGCCCGTGGTATACTCTCGAGAAGCTACTTGCTTTATCGCGAACCTTACTGCTTAGAATTCCGCTTGTTACCGTGACGTGGCGAGTTCATTTCAGCATTATATTTCTCTTCTCGGCACAATAGCGTACCTTCATCCATCCGTGGAAAATAATGATAGCTCTTATATCTTCAAGAGTATCGGAGAGAGAGAAAAATATATTACATGAGAGAGTGCTATTATCTAGATAGAAAGTGGGTCACAACTACGGAGTACTCGAAAAGTCAAAAGATCTCCTTTAATATTTCGTTAATATAGGATTGTATCAACATGAAGCTTCTTATATTAGTACTCAAGCTATTGTGATAAAAATAGCATTCAACGTTTGCCTCATAAATATGTTTATTGCAAAGAGAAGATCTACGAAATGGCGGGCGCAACACCGCCGCATGCATATCATCGTAAATCACATCACCGCTGCACAGTTGAAGTTATACAACGTCACACGCTCCAGTCACACTTCAACCGACACCTTGTATATGAGCCTCTTTTGCATTCGTGCGTTTGTATATTGCCGTGAATTCTAAACGTTATGCGCCTATCTGCCGAGGGAGTCTCATCGCGGCCATATATCAGAGGTAGTTAGCCCGCCTCGCATGTCGTGCCGTGACATCAATGACGTTTCGGCTGCCGGCATACCCCGATAACGCGTATTTGCATTCCAAGGCGCTGACGCACGTCCGAGACACGCATGTGAAAGAAACGTCCCCCTTAAATATCACGCGCGTGCGGGCCCCTTATTTCGCGACCGCATGCGATTGCACTTAACGAGCTGACCTGTATAAATGACAAGTGATAAGTTGTCACATCTGAAATTCCTGAAGTGATTTCGCATTAATCTTTTTCACATTTCCTTCACATTTTTCTCCAAGGATTCCAAGCGAACTTGAATTCTAATTGAAGTATTTTATATTTTCCTATTTGTTTCAAGATATTAACTCTACACATTTTTAGTTACTAAACGAATATTTTAATTTCTTATGAACTTACTTTTTTATGATTGCAAATATTTTAGAAATATTTCATCGTTGGATCACGGTTTTTAATTGCTATATTTATTTATTTGTATTTTAATCTTTTAATCCTTTTTTTGTCTTCTATTTTTGTTTCAGTTTATCTTAAGAAGTCCTATCGTTTTATTATTTAAATGATTTTTATCACGGATAATAATATTAAAAAAATTTAAGTATGTAATGTAGATAAAAATATTCATGGGAAGTCCAGAATAAGATTAGATTATAAAAAGAAGTGTTCTTTGCGATGCAAATGCAGATCATTCGCGTGGGGCGTGTTCTACGCGGCTCGTTAAGGAATCAGGGGGGGTAGCAGCGGCGCAGCGGAGGGCGAATTTCGTGCGTCTCGATGGCATCCCAACGACGTGCCGAGTGATTCCGGCGTGGACGCGTGGCGTCGTGGCTCGCTGCCGCGCAGTCAACGCGTCCCGTCGACTCGAAAATATATGTCCCGTCGAGATCACAGGCCGCCATACGTCGTCCCCGTCGCGGCCGGCGCTAAAATTAAGCGGCATAGCTCCGATACTTGCTAAAACAGAAGAACGCGTCGAATTTGCGAAAACGAGGAGCCACCTTCGAGAACGAGGCACGTTATATAAACAACGAGCGTACAGCCTCGTCGATTCTATTTATAAAAAATTATTTTAACGCATTACAGAGATAAAACTGAACTTTCATTAGCTCCATCGTAAAACAGCGGGATACGTTCACTTGATAGAATTACGGTAAAAAAAAAAGAGAAGCAGGACACAATTCGGCGAATATCGAACGATAAGAAGGGGTTACTACGCGGAAATAGCCTAGTTCCTTTACTGTGCGGCATTCACCTTCGATAAACAATCAGGAAAGAATCGGTGTCCGATGATTTCGAGGGAGTAAACGAGATTGCCGGCAAGGGGAAGGAGAGTGCTCTCGAACGCCATGCGATTGAAGCGGGGGAAAATAACTGGAGTTTATCGGACTCTTTGAAGACCGAGATTGGAAAACGTCTCTTTCACGACTTTACGGTAGCTGTGTTGGGGGTGTCGCGAGAGCGGATGGGAATGAGAAAAAAAAAAGAAGGTAAAATAGCGCAGCTTCTATTCGACCGTTAATGAAACAGTGACGATCAACGACGAGTCGTAAAGTCCCGTCTGTTCTCTTTATCGACGAGCCGCCGATAGCGTTAACGCGCAATGCGAACAAATGCGCTGCTGTCCTCGTGTTCTTTTTCTGTTTACATTTGCATCGAACTTTCAGAAATGTCTGCAAATGCATTATTCGACTCGCAGTTTTCATTAAAAATGTTATTTAAAATGTAAGCTTTCTCTCAATCTACCAAACTTCTTCAATGTTCAACATTTATATTAAACGACTTATTAATTATGCTGCGGTTAAATTTCTCGCAAAAGTAGTGCCGATGAAGAATTAAACGAGAATAATTATAATAACATACATATATATTGATATAATCGTTACAAACTCACAGAATCCTGCGCGATAAATCGATGCGGATTCAACTAGCGGTAGTAATAGCTCGGGTAGCGCGTTGTTATTTCGTTGCCCGATGAAACTACGTTCTCGCGAAAATCTCTCCGAGAGGACGAGTGGTATATTGGAAGGACAGCTCTGCCTCTGTACGACACCAACCATTCTCTCTCCCGCGTACCGTCGAAAGAGTCTATAATTCTGCGGCGCTTCGACGGAATCTCCCGAAAGAAAGAGCGCGACGGAGAACTTGAGCCTGATCTACGGTTCTCGTTACCTCGCCCGCTTCGTGGCATGCCTCCAACCCCGAGCAGAAACCATCTCTTACTTATCTACCTACCCACCTACGCGCCCCGGAGTCGGTTGCATAACGATAGGATCTCGCGCACGTTGCACACGTGCCAAGGAAAGCCTTTGTTCCATCTCCATCTCGCGTCAGGTAAACCCCTTTGACGCCGTCACGTGCCAGCGTTTAAATCTCGCACCGACTCCCGCCTGGCATAAAGCTCCTTTACGAGAGAGGGAAGAAATCGCGCTTATTTCGATCTCGTTAATGATCCTCGCGAGATTAGAGGCTCCAGTTCAACGACACGGGGGTCGTTAAGATCGCAGCAATTAGAGGCGTTCGTTAAACTTCCGGTGAATTTTGAACCTCGAAAGGAAATATAATTCTTTATGCCACGTACAAATTTTTTTTATCACATATAAATTTTTATATTTATCGGAGCTCTCTAGAATATCCATGCTACTTTATAGCTCTTGTAAAATAAATTTTTATGTCGCCCTATGTACCGGAGAAGTAATCCCTTCGATTGTTCAGGCATGCGTAATTTAGCTCCTATATAAATCCAATAATTTCACTGTCCGTAAATGTCCGATGCAATTCATCGCTTCGCGATCGTTTCATTATTTTATCAGCGCATGAAACCGCGCTATTCGTTTACGACGCCATAAAAAAAAAAAATCGACATCTGCCTAAAATTGTGATTTTATTTTTCCGGTCATCAATAATGGAGCAATTCGTCGAACGTTTAGTCATCATGCTGCTCATCATCGTTCCTATTGAGCGAAAGTGCACGCACGCATCGTCGATGCGTGCGGGCCGCGCGTGAGGCACGTTTTCTGAATGCCCATTCAGCGAATTTTGTAAGCAATAAATGGAACATATTTGGTATTTACGGGTCGTTCATGGGCCACAGGCGAATGTAAATGGTTTTAAACTGCAATCGGCGATTCATTCGCCGGTCCCTCAGCGACTCGACGAAAAAGTGCTCGGCGAAAATTGAATAATCGAGTCACTCGTCAACGGACGCGGTTGTGTCAATGAATTTTGCATGCGGCCCTTTTGAAAGTATAATGTTATTGTGTGATCCAATATTGTGGTAGACGTTTTTACGAGTACGCACAAGCTCGCTAACAAGCAGCAATTACATTCGAACAGTTCTCGTACGGGAAAAAGTACGCATGCACACATATATAAGTGCAAATTTCAAATATTTTTAGCTGTACAATACGTATTTATAAATTAATATTATTAACCAATGATAAAATGGTAAAACTGCAGACTCGACTAATTCGTAAAGCAAATAAAAATTTGCTTTAAGAATCAATCTTAAATATAATATGTAGATTTTATCCTTTTTATGCCAAAAAATCCTTAAGTCGATCCAATTAGAGAAAAATTGCAGAAGTAATATTATTAATAATATAAAACTCCAGTCATACTAAATCAATGTTACACGGCGCTAAATTAGATCGGTATTAACGTGACAAACTTCCCATTTTTTAGTGATCTCGATAGTGTGGCTTCTAGCTCGCTGTCGTTCGTCACTGTCGGGCGACGAGAAAGGACGAAAATCCTGGTGATCCAGGTCGAAGTTGAGTGCGGTGGAGGCAAGGAGTGAGAGCTCGCTTGCACTCGCACCATTACTCTCAAGTACTTTGTGACAGCCGATAATTGGACGTGTCCTTTGATCCCTTCGGCGCTATCCTCATCCGGTCAGGATTTCCAGATTTTGCGACGGATCGGTGATAGATTGGTGGCACGCGCCATGTTTTGTCCAATGTATTTTTTGTTTTTCCCCGCTTCCGCGTTCCTCCGATCTTTCTTTCCGGCGGAGAAGTGATTTTTATCGCGACAGGACGAATCTTCATTTTTCACCTCGCTCACGTGGCAAATTCGCGCGATTTGATTTTCACCTGGCGCTTGAACAGGAATTTTATAACAAGCTAAACGACATAATTTTAAAATTCAGCTCTCGCTCAGACTCGTTAATATCTTCTCTTCAATGCTAAATAATTCACAGGTAAAGTACTATTAAAATTTCGCTCGGCAAAAACTAATCCCGAACTCGTCACAAATCTCTTTTTTTCGCGTGCGTCGTGTAAAGTCCCATTTTCCGTCGACGCCACGCTTTAACTCCTTAACTACCTTTAACGCCGCGACTTCGCGAAGTTGATAATTCTAGGTTAATGAGAATTTTATCCTGCTCAGATATCGCGCGGCAATCAATAAAACACTATTCGATGACGAGGTTTTTTTCTGGCGCGATCGTTTTGCACGGATTAAAAGTTAATTCTCCCTCTAATTGGAAATATGATCGTGAACGGGATGTAAAAGAGGGAGTCGTTACCGCCGATAACGAAGTGATCCGCGGAATATTGACCCGTACCTAAGAAAACGGAGACCAATCCCGTCGCCGTGGCTTTTAATCTCCCCGACGTCTATGACGACGGAAGTTCGCGTTTCTTTTTTCGCCGGGTGGAGATTAAAGATCTACTCGATCCAGGTAGAGATTAAGTCCTTCGGACTCGACGATTCTCGCGGGACGCAAGAGGTAAGGAGGTGCCAGGAAAAATTTTCCGATAATCCTCATCGGCTCGGATCGACCTGAATGTACGCCAAATATCGCACAAGCGGTCCGGCGGATTTCGAATTTCGTCTTCTTCGAGAGATGTGATCGGGAAAATCGAGAGGCGGCGGATAAGGCGGTAGAAAAGGGTAGGCCATTGTCACGTGGACGTCCAATTAAAGTCGGTCGGACAGGCGCGACAGGGCGATAGGTCAGGAGCACCCATTGCGCGAATCGTCTCGATAGCCCTTCGTCTTCAGACGCGTCGCGTCGGTTGACGTTCACGTCACTGGTCGGACGAGTTAAGCCGTGAGAGAGAGAAAAAAAATACTGTGGCCCCGTCGGGGTTTATAATTGAATTCGCTTGTTGCCGCTGATGGGCAACCGATTGCTTTCGTTTAGCAAACACTAACTTTTAATTATTTCCTCCCACGTGCACAGGGCAGGCGAGCGAGAGCTCGCGTGCGGGCGAGAGATTGATTCGGCTAAACAGTTCGCAACAACGGATTCTATGCGGCTGTGCGAAGAGACGACAAAAAAAAAATACATAAAGCTCGTGTATACAGGATGTATCAAAAGCATGCTATAAGTGTTGATGATTATAGATGATAGTAAAAGAAGATACACCATTTGTCTCATTTTCGATGCGTTAATCACTCAAGAATTATCCGACAACGTTTGTGAATTAAACATGAGGATTAGAATAAAATCTCTTCAGTTAATTCCAAGTAGACTTTATTAAAATATAACTAAAACATAGAGATTTAATCTTCAGCAGATATTCTCCTTTCTTACAAATATGGAATTTTACAATAAGATAATATATTTGACGTGTAATAATCGACAAATTGACTTCAAACTCACGAGAAGAAATCAGAAATTGCTGTGTAGCTTTTGATACGCTCTATATGCAGGCGTATGTATGTAAGGGCGTATGTATGTATGAAAGAGAGAGGCATAGAATAGGGAGAAAATACGGCAGGAAGAACACGGCAAAACAACGCGCGAGGATTGTTGTCGAACCTAACTGCGCAAACATCGCCACCCGCTGATTGCTTCGATTCGCGCGGGTTTTGCATTCAGAATCGTCGACGAGGCCGCGTGGCGGTAAAAGAATTGTGTACGGAGGGCGAATTAATGCGCGAGTCAAACTCGGAATTGGAAAAACAGAGCGGTTTCCGCGGTCGTCGGTGGTTGCACGTGCTCGCACGCGTATGCACGAAACGATCGTTTTTCCCCGCGTTTACACCACGATCCGATATCGCCCTTCTACGAGATCTCTCAGATTTTTATAAAAATGATTGCTGCAAATTGAAAAATGGATAAACTTTTCGAAAAAACCGATTCAAGCATGTGTATTGAAGCAACAAGCACGAGTAGTGAAATATATCTTTACAGATCTTTTTGCAAAAAGAAAACTGCAATAGAATTTATTTCAAAAATACATAGAGATAATATGTATATGCTTGAATATGTACATCTTTTCTGTTTTATTTGATTTTTATTTTTAATGCCGTTCTAATGACTGCTGATTATCTTCGTAACTATAATTATCTGCTAATTTAGTATTCTGTATTTGACGTTGGCGAAAGATAATCCAACGGGACATTTTACATGCTTCAAATCGGCGACAACAAAGTTCGCGAGAACGATCTTCAATAAATTATTACAGATTATCTGTGCAGAATTTTAAATCAAAATTCAGACAAATATATCACGCCCCGTAATAGAGTAAACGGCGCGCACATGTGGGTGTACAATTTTATAGTTTACTTCTCCGGTTGGTGACTAATTAAACAGTCGAATTAGCGGTGATTACTGTAATTTTCACGACGCGGGTGATAAAGCGCCATATGCTGCCGCGCCCAATTGCGTCCCGCCTGCGCCCTTCCGGCTTATTATGAGAGGTGTCCCGTAATTTTCGTTCACGCCGTTAAAGCCGACATTTAAATACTGTTCAATATGTGATACCATAAAAAATGTTAATGAATTTTACGCAACGCTTCTCTGCCAATGACAACCAATTAAATTCTCGAATCGCTTTCAACTCGACCAATTTCCGCACGATGGAATCTCATCAATCATCGCACCTTTCATCTTCAATCAATTTGATAATGATTGTCCAATAATAAAAATCTTATTGAATACTCTCCTAATTGTTGAATTTTTTAAATTAAATATATTATACAATTAAAACAAAAAATGAATTGAATTAAATTATGAAGACAGTCAATATATTAAAATAACAAATTTGTCATCAAGTTTAAGATAGCTCCGTGACATTTTGCGAATGGTAAAAGAAGGCTCGGTCGAAGATACAGCCGCTGCGTCGTTTTCGCCAGAAAAAAAAAAGAGTTGCAGCTGGACGATGCATTCGACTGCAGGTGGACGCGCGCCGGAGCAATTAACGAGCCGAGCGTTTAGCATAGATAATCACTCGCGGGAGCCGAGGCTGGCGAAATGCTGTTCCGGCTCCCCGCGCGTCTGCGATCCCCGATGCAATTATCAATCGAGAGAGAGCCCGATGTGCATTAACATAATCAGATCAGCCGGCCGCCGCTGCCGCCGTACCACCAAACCGTTCCGCAACCCCTTCCGGACCGAAAGGCCGTTCTCGCTCGCCTTTTGGCCACCTATTTCGCCGCCGTCAGCCTCGCGCGCCGAATCGAACCGATCCCACCGTGCCGCAACAACGCAATTAATCCCAAATGCGGCATGATGACGCGGCCGAAAACGCAGAGCTGAAAACTGCTGCGAAGGCGCCGAGCGATTATCCCGGTTCACTGCCAATCCAATCGCTGTGCTCCTATCGCCGCGATCCGATCAACGATACCACCTTATTCCATCATTAGGATGAATGGGACTCGATAGTCGATAGGAATAAAATCTTTCACGGTCGAATGTGATAAAGTACGACGGGTGCGAAAGCTAGGAGTTAAAGAACTATTGTTACAATATAAAATTAATATTTGCGCTATTACGGCGGTGTAAATATTTTGCCAATACTACGATGTGTAAATCTAAGGCAAATAGCGCTATGTGTCATAAGCAGCTCGCGGGTATGATTTAATTAAACATTAATATCCTGCATTCGCCAGATATTGCGGTAAATTGAGTTTGCGTAGGATCAACTCATCGCGAGATGGAAAACGACTATTCGTGTTCGATATATCTTGAAAAAAAAACCGCAGCAGCGACGAGTGCCTTTTACAACAGCAATATGCAGAAATAGAGTGATTTAATTGCGGTAACAGAAGTAATATTAGAGCTTAAGAAAATTCTTTTCTCGTACAAATCGATATTTCCTTTTTATAAAAGAAAAATCTGAAGAATTAGCTTGCGCAGACCTCTTTGCTGTTCATAAATTTGTCAGTTTTTTTACAATATACAGATTAATAACCGACACGATATAAAAAAGACGTCACGTCATGTTAATGACTACAATGTAACGCGCGCCGCGGGATAAGTAACAAACGTGGTTTACGCGAGCATCCGGAAATGGCAGTTACGATCTAATAAATCGCAGGGGATGCTCGATTAAGGTTAATGTAAAGAATAATGTACTTTTATCGGCGATAACCTAAGTGCCGGCCCGTGTAATTTACAGCGCGGGCCATTAGCTCGAATGAGGGTCGATAGGATAGTAATAACCACTATATGGGCTCACTGCACGAGAGAGGACGCGCCCGTAATAATGGCGAGCGGATTAATAAACACTACGAGTGGACTAGAGTCTACTGCTAAGCGAGATTTATTAATGAGTCGCGATGATCGTAGAGTCGAGTATCGATAAATATTTCATAGGTATCCGCGCGCGACGCTAAAACCGATATAAATATTAACGATGATCGATGAGATTCTAAGTATTCGTGTCATTAATTACTCGTCGGCGAAGAACCGCGTCGTGCGCGGAAGGGCAATTGAAAGGGCACAGAGAGTTCGGCTGTTATTTCCTCAAATAAATTTAGAAACGGGCGTATCGAGAATCTAACATACCCGAAACGCGTCGCGGCTAATGATCCGACTAATTAAGCTTCGTTAGGTGAAGAATTTCCGGAAGAAACACGGGTCGTGCATTAACGCTTTCCCGTAAGTAATTAGTATTACGTAAACTGGCACGCGGACCATACTTTGACAACGCCGACATTCTTGGATATTTCTGGCGAGTCACCTTCGCCCGTCGCTTCGAAAACTGCGACACCACAAGAACGAATGGGTCTAGGGGTCTGCTGGGCGAAGAAAAAGTGTAAGGTATAAACTTAGTAATGTTGAGTCATCTTCGCACTATATATCGTATAGTAGTTTCCAAATCGAAGTGCAAGTATAATATACGGACATGTTTAAATTAAATTTGACATATCACGAATAAATTAATTATTAAAGTTACCCCCTCCCCTCGTTTATATATAAACATGGGATTAAAAAAGATTCGTAACCAGAACAATTTGAAAGAGAAAATGTGAAATAAAAGTCACGCGAGTCAAGAAACGAGACGTGAAAAGTCAGCAAGAAATAACAGAGGTGGCACAAGGCTCGGAAATTCCCCTTGAAAAAATTTCCGAGAAATAGAAATCGGAACAGTATATCAGACGGCTATATCAAAAAGGTGTATGAATCATTCAGGGGGCATTTACGGATAGCACCCCTCGAATCTGCTGAATTACGAGGCGTGTGGAGAAAAATCGGCGGGCTTCGTCGCTATCGCGAAGGGGTTTCGCCCGGAACGAGCTCGAATTCCCGAATTTTCGCGACACCACTCCGCTCGTTGTTTCCCACTCGAGAACGGAGAGGAAAATGTCGCGCGCGTACACCTGAGGGGGTAGGCACTCCTCGCCAAAGACGCGATACATATTCTTATTTGTTGCCGCGCAATATTTCCGCCGCTCCCGTGAAAACGTATACGCACGACGGATTCCTAAGGGAATTGCGTTCCTCCGCCCTTCCGTGAATTCCGCCGTGTCGCCGGGGAGATATCGAGTCGGTTTCCAGTTTCGCTTCGACGCTGGTGAACACGAGTCTTCCACCCCGAGCCCGAATCCCGGAAAAGAATGGGAAATAGAGAGATTGGTAGGCAGGAGAGGAAGGGTGTACGCCGGCTCTCCCGATGGAATCTTTCCTTGCTCTTCCATCTTTCGGGGAGTTGGAACGACCCCTTGCAGGCCGCCGTTCTCCTTTCAAAAACCTCAAGCAAAACGCGATTTTTCATGGGAAAACGAAAATCTCGCGGGACATCTGTATCGCTAAAATACCGTTTTGGTGTCTCCTCCTTGAGGGTGAACCCCTCAAAAGTAACTATATTAGGTGAGAGTTAAAAATTCTCATTTTTCACTTAATCGAAAATTAATACAGACGATAATTTAATTTTAGAGAGCTATATTAAAATTAATCGAAGATTAAAGTTACGCAGCACTTTAGTACTCGCAGCTTCAAAGTTTCATTCAGCAATACCTACGTTTTCAGTCGCTAACTCGGAAACTGTTCACACTTGATACTTTCGTTAAGAAAGATCTATTTCAGACCGGTCAAGAGATATGTGGACGAAGGGAGTGGCCTCTACAGCACGCTGTATAATTGCACCGCTGGCTAGCATCCTGCGGTCGGGGACGAGAGTGCACTCTCGCATTCCGCGGACGTAGCCGGCCACGAGAGCGCTAATGCCTCGTCCAGCTGTATGTCGCACGTCCGAGAGTACGGCAACGTTCTGTAGGAGCTCGAGCGAATATCCTTGTCCGGCCGCGTTAACGCGGTCTCGCGAGCCGGACGACACGTCTCGCCTCGTTTTACAAGTGCACTGAAAGACGTTAACAAGGCGGCGAGAGTGTCCGTGACTCTCATCCCGTCGACTGCATCAGGTGTCACGTGTGATTAACGCGTGTCGACCGCCAAGCCAAGTGTCTTATCTAGTTTGGAAAATCTTCTAGATGTTACGCTTTGTATCTGTATGACTGGGGTGGAGAAATGTAAACGTCACAAATATCGTCCTGGAAATTTGGAGAAAAAATCTTCGCGTTAAAAATATGAAGGACAGATATTGTCGATATATTTCGCGCGTGCATAAATATTGATTAAATATCAGAATATACATATTTCAATGTCGATCAGTAATTCTAGAAAATATTTTATTTAAAAATTAAGAGAGAAAGAGAGAAGAGGGGAAGGAGAGATTTTTCTTAGGGAAAAAATCTTTTATCTATAAAATCGAAACTGTTTCTGACAGTTCGATTTATTTAAATTTATTGAAAAATAAACACAACTTTCTCAGAAAAAAAGATGATTATAATCAGAGAAATTTAATGTAAAAAATAAGATTTATAAAACGCCAATAGAGTTCTCTCGCTAAATCTGGTAAAATCCACTGATACAACATTGCCGAAGCAAAATGTTTCGAGGGCTTTGAAAGGAATGCAATCTTGCCTCTCGGTGCACGTTTTTCGCGCTCGGGATACGAGCTAAAATCACCTCGTTCGCGATACCGTGTATGCAGCACCGCATGCACGCGCGTAGCTAATGAATCACCTGTTCCCGCGTATGAAAAGTCCATTTTACGTTAATTTCTTTAATATTCCATTAAAATTGTTAACTTTGTCGGCGCAAAGGGGCGGAGTTATGAGCGGCGGGGTTTTAACGGGCTTCGTTGCCTCCCACGGGAATAATAGCGCGTCCACACGCGCGCGTATTTTTCTACCGCGCTCGCCGTCGCTCATACTGCGAAACGATATTACCCGCTTTATAACGTATAAATGTACTCGATACGCGCGGTCGAATGAAAAACCTCCGATCGATGCAGCGACAGCCTTGTCGGAGAACGTAGTTTCTGCCGCAAACTCACAAAACGCACACGAGGGCGAAAGAGACGGAGAGAAAGAGAGAGAGTTTATTCGGCGTCTCGCGCGAATTCGAGAATCGCGTAATAAACCTCGGGAATTCAATTTATCGAAAAGTTTCGTGCAACTATGCGGAAAAGAGAGCCACTCGCGAAGGTAATTACGTGTACGTAAAATTTTGTACAAAGCGATACTGCACTCAAATTTCTTGGGTCACTTCTACGCTTTTAAGCTCTCGAAAATCTGTATCATTAACCGCAGCATTTGTTATCGCAACGTCGAATCATTGATGTATTTCATCTTATAAATACAGTTGTATGAATTGGATCTTCCAAACTAATTTTGATTTTCTTTCATCGCCATTAAAACCTGATTGTGTAGGCTGATGATATAGAACTACCTTGAAATGGGACGTTAATATCGGATCAAGTCTCTACCTGCGGCAGGTACACGGCTCTAAAGATTTTCAAAAGGTTCGTTGTGACCGGGATTAGCTGTATGAACGACGTTGGAAGCCGGAAGGCATGTGGACGGCTCGTAAAGCCGATAGTCGGCGGCTTAACGAGCCCGTTAAAGCAATCGCGGTGAGTCGCGTGTCCGAAGTGATGAGGGACATCCGCGCGTAGATCGTAAAGAGAAAGAGAGAAAAGAGAAAGAAGAAAGAGAGAGAAAATGTATTTATTTACTGTGGGATCTGGTAATCCCTTAAGAGTATATAAAAAACCAAACAGTTTAGACATTAATCTACAGTTAAAAAAAAAGAAATTAAAATTCGCACAATGCTTGCACAAAAAAGGGAGAAATAAAATTAAGGAAAACAAACAGATAAATGTATAAAATACTGCTAGAGACTTCGAGCAAAAATAAAAAGATAAAATGCGGTAAAAAATATACATATACGATGATTAAAGATCTCTAGAATAGAAGATATAATAATAATCGAGAAATATATTAAGAATTATATTAAATAATATTAAGCATACATTATTAAAATCTCGTTTAAATATTTATAAAAGAGTTCCGAAAATAATTGAAAAATGTAATAAAATATTGAGCTGCAACAAAAGTAATACAAACAGAAATACATATAATTGAAAATAAAAAAAAACAATAATCACAATTTTATTGAATCAGGAAGAGGATTTATAAAAATATATTATCTCGAAAAATTAATAAAGCAGAGCCAATAATTTAATAGTACATACATACATATAATTGTAGTATTTTTTTAAATTATTGCTATTGTAATGAGATTACTTTGTATTAATTGCTTTGAAATTACTTCGTATAAATTCAATTTAGATCAGAGAAATATGAGTTCTCTTTGATTATCTACTTCCCGTGATAATTGATAAATCAACCAGTCAAAAAAGGAAGAATTACGAGGGAGGAAGAAAACAAAGAGAGGAAGAGACAGAAAAAGCAATAGAGTCGCTGTTGACGCCACATGCGAAAGGAGAGGCGAAAAGATTTATTGCCGTATAATGCGCGGCATGCTCTTGAACGCCAGTTATTATAATATCTCGACATGGTGAACTACGCAACTCGACGTATTATTATGATAAGTGCTCGTGTGGGAGTCATGAATGACACGTGGCGGGTGCTTCACATTTCAAAGACCTATTTAGAGACGGGATGATTTTCAAACGTCATCGCACATGAAAGCTGCTTGTACGCGACTCTTACTGATTCCAGATGTTTTTTTAATTTTAATTTCACGTCTATTGTGTACATCGTATATGATGTCTATATCATTCATGCGCTGCTAGATATCCGTCATGTTCAAGTATGATACTAACACTTGAAATTTTTGCGCATTTTTTTAGCTATTTCTCAATGTACTTGTAATTGCTCATATCGCGACTCACTCTGTGAAAGCATTCAGAATGGATTTGTTGTTCTTAACTTGCAAGTTCTTTTTTTCTATACATTTAATTATGTTAAAATATAACATAATTAATTAAAAAGTTTAATTCGGTATATAATTTTATTTAAAATCGCAGTCAATTATTCTCCAGCACGAGAAAATGATGGAAGCACTTATTTCCTTCTATCTGACAATGCGTTTTTGAATTGACATCAATTAGCGTTCCCGCACTTAGCATTAAATAACGTACACAGAACTCGTACACTGCGAGTACGTCGTGCAAGTCGACCTTATACCGTATCGCTTAAAAATCTTATGAATATGCATTACTCGCGTACACGTGCTCACGTACCCGTGCGTGCATATCTTTGTGAAGGACAGCACACACGCGGCGCACGACAGCGGACGAAGAAGGGGGGGCGGGGGGTCGAAGAAATGGAAAGGGTGAGAGGAAACGAGCGAGATTATCTGCGGCGTGACAGGGGATTATGTCTGCCTGTCTACTAAACCGCCTTCTGCCCTCGTGCTCGCTTCTCCTCTGTTTCTACGTTCTCGCCGTCTGAGCGTGGCACCGTAAATACAAGGCAATGTGTAGACCATGCAAAAGTGGCTCGACGAAAATTCGAATCAGATCGCTTCTTCCGTAGATTTCTATCAGCAACGAGGAAATCCAGAATCCTTTCCGATACCTGGCCGCGAAAAGGATTTCGCGTAGACTATATGAATGTAAGTAAGAAGGTAATTACGATAAAATTTGCTCGCGCAGTGCAGCGCAAAAGATATTTAAAGTATTTTTTACACACTCACGCCGCTTTCCACGCACACATTTTCATTTTTTATTTTATTTACAAGAGCATTTATGCAGAAGAGAGCCATACAGAACGAAGATGCAAGCGCTAGCTTGTACAGTATAAAATTATCAAGGATAACCGTTTTACGTGCATTTATCTCGCTCATGAGATGTATGGCGGGGGCAATAAAAATTATATGTAAAAAGTGGGCGCATTGCGGCGAGAACGGAACGAGCGCAGGGATCGACGTCGTTGACTTTTTGAGAGGTATTCCCCTTCATGAATGTTGCAACGCGAGCGGACGCTGCAACCCCTCGCGGCTGTAAAACCCGGGATGCTTCTTACCGCTGAGATTTTAATATTTGATCTCGTGACGCGCGGTGCGGAGAAAAGAGAGCGAGAGAGAGAGAGAGAGAAAACAAGAGAGATGGAAAGTTCGGGATACACCAGGGCCGAGATAACGGTTGCAAGAAATCGCGAACGTGAAAAAGGTAAAGATTTTCATATTAGAAATCACGAGGCCTCACGCTTAAATATTCATTCGTGATTGCTTAAGGCAAATTGACGCGGTAAACCGAGTCTATTTAATCGAGAACTTTTAACATCTTTTCGCGGTTAAGTATTACAGTCTTTTTAATCTTCGACCCGGTCATAGAACGGTGATGAATTAATAAAATATTATTTGCAGTTTATCGCATTGCGTACCTGATACTTCAATTATTTCTTACTTTCTGGCTTTGAACAATAATAATTAAAAACGCGCAAATAATTAAAAACTCTCCATTTATCGAAAAATATATAAAGTGTAAATATATATAAAATTTATATAAGTATATGAAACACATAAAATATATTTTAGATAAAATATATATAATTATATGTACATAATAATCTCAAAGATTTCAGTTTAATATCTCTAAAGTTAAGAAACAAAAATGCATTGCTTTGCATGCAGCATGCAGTGTTTTAATTCTCAAAGCGTGTTTAAGATCTAAATGACTACGACGAACTATATGCATAAAACTCGAAAAAAATGTTGTTGGAGCTTGCATAAGGCGGCTGACGGTATTAGAACGTAAATCGGCGATCGATGTTCTTCTCATATTGCAGCCTTCGGCCGGCTAATACGAGCACGAATTCGATTTTCGCCCTAGATGGGCCGATAATGCGGATACGCGGCTGTTAAACCAGAAGTGTTCGCATTCCATATATGCGAACCTAGCGGCTGTGACCTAGCCTTCCAAAGGTAACCCAATTAATGGGTGCATTACCGAACATTCACTGCATTACGTAGAACCGAATACTCATATACGCTTCTCGTGTAATTCCGTAATTTACTCGCTTCTGAAATCAGAATCATGTAAAAATTGAAACTACCAGTTCGAACCTTTGTTCTTCAAATTTGTATTTTCCTGAATTAGAGATGGTGTGTAAAATCGATATAAATTATACATATCCATTTTAATGATTCTTACACACGTGTATCTTTGCATATAATATATTGTGCAGAAATTATACATTAGATAAAAAAATAAGAATCGCCATTTCTTTTGTTACATTTATGACTTTTATCATATTTTCTTTTTTCATTGTAATCTATTCCAAGTTACATTATTAATTTCACCAAATTTAGGCTTAATCATTCTGAATACATACAATCAAGTAATTTTATTGTTGAGGCAATGTGTTTTATCGCACACGAAATATCCTCGTTTTCATCGGCGAAGATCACACACGGGAAGCAGTTAATAATGCATTAATGTTCCTTTTAATCCGCTGAATTGCTATCTTATCACGAGCATTTCACCGGTTTTGCTGTTCCGTGACGTAATTGTGCCCGCATTTGAGGGTGAGATCAACAACAAGGCTGACAGCAACGAGGTGGGTCGTACGCAACCTTTCTAATTAGGGGAAGGCCGATACGTTTCGCGAGCGAGTGAAACTCTAATTAGGCGGGGGCTGCGGGCGTATCGCGCTGTAGCAATCGACGCCGTCATTTCATGCGAAAGAGATTGGCTCTGCATCACCTTATCAGTGCGGCGCACTCTTTGAGCGCGGAACATCGCGCTCCCTGCCCGGCAGACTCAAAGTATCGAATCGACGCCGCTGTGTGACGCTCTCAAAGCGAAAGACGCGCTTAATGCCTCGTGAAAGGGACGTTAATTAAGAGCTTCCGGCTTAACCGCATCGAACAAGGTCGGCGGGGACGAGGAAAATTAGGTTGAATTCTATATTCCCCCTCTCCCCCCCTCTCTCTCTCTCTGTCTCTCACTCTCTGTATATCTTAGTGCTCATCAAATTGCAAATTGCATTTAGCTTAGCATTAACACACGACTGATGTTTAGTTTGCAGTGGTGACTTACGATCTAATACCGAACTTACTTTCAAACTAGAAAGAGCTTTTCGATGTAAAGAAATATCGGAAAATATTACGTCAAATTTCATTTCACATCGATAAATGTATTTATACAGTGAAAAGGATAATGCACTGCAAGAAAAATTCATGAAAATGGCATCATTATTCATATTATCGTAAATCATGTCACTGCTGCGGAATTGACACATCATTGTTCGCGCTGGAGTAAAAGCTGTCAAATAACAGAAAAAAATGGTAGTAAAATTTTCAGAAAAAAGAAGAGCAGCCAACAGCTTGCCGATACTTGATGTATGAATATGATGTGTGTGGAATATGTATGAACAGAGAATGCACTTTATAAAAATATGTCAACGTGATTGTCATCTTGCTGAGCGACGAAAGTTAAATGATTGTCTCAATGGAAGAAAAACATTCTGTTTCACGCGCGACCTGTCGAACGCCGGCGACTTTACGCGACAGATAAATCAGACCCGGAATCTAGTTTTTCAGTCCCGGAATCTAGTTTACAAAGCTCGCGCTTCGCCAGTTTGACGGAATTTCACTGTGTCGGTTAAGCGGACTTTAATCCCGTCGAAACTTTCTCATCAATGCGCGATCGATGGCTTCGGTACGGCGTTGCGACGCGACGCGACGCAACCCGACGCAACGCCTTGAGATTCGAAGTCTCCGTGGAATTTCCTTTCAAAGAATTTATTCGCCACGACAACGGCCCGATAAACGGGATCAATTAGGCGAGAATGCCTATACGCGGCTCGTCGTTAAAACGTACAAAAGAGCGCAACATTTGCGAGCGTCTTTCAACCCGTTCTCTGGAATTTTCCGGAGATTTTCACCGCCAAACATAAAGCGAGCTTCATGCTTTCTTGGGGGAACCTTTCTTGAAATTTCTCTTCGTCATCGGCAATTTTATCAAAATCGAAGCTGCTCCGAAGAATTAGCAAAATAAAAAAGTATAATGCATTTGCAAATGTGAAAGGTTTTCTTCTTTATTGTTGAAAATCATATTATATAAAATTATTCCTCAACTATTTTTAATTTGTTTCGAAAAACAGCAATTTTATTAAAATTGAATAAAGGTTGCTTTAGAAAGTCGAAAATATAAATCTTATTTCCTTATAGAGCCAAAAAACTTTGTACAATATGTTATATAAAATGCTCTTCGTTGCGTTCGATCTATTTCGAAGGATCTTAAGCGGAATAATGGAGAATATCCGAATAATAAGAGACTTCGATATGCTTATAGCTGTACTTAAAGTTTTATTCACCTCTTTGGAAGCCTTACGTCATATTGATCTTGCAAATTGCGCCTTTTTCCGTTCTCTCTGGACCATTTTATGATATCGGCTCTTTCGAGCGGCACGATTTTCGCCAACTTTCTCGTGTCTACTATTTTCTGAGAGCATTATCCTCGCGAAATTACAAGACAAGCGTAGGAAGATCGAGCGAATTCCTAAAGCGAGCACGACGACTTGTATTCTTTGGGAACGATGACTGCACTTTTGTCATTGCACTCCATCTCCGCTTCCGCTTTCCTCCACCTCCACCCTTACTTTCCGCCAAGTTTTTAAGCCAAGTTTGCCGTCGTTCTTCCATCTTTGCACTTCCTTCGTTTCTCTCAATAGACTTTACATAAATCTAAAATCTAGGACAACTCATAAGTCTGAAGACCGTTTTTTTATCTCCCAAGTTCCGTTATGTGCGCAAAATATTGGTCTATTGTTTAGCAATATTCGTGAACCAGCAGAAAATCATCTAGAGAACTATTTTGAAAAACTTTAACGCAGACTGAAATAAGATTGACAGAAAACGTGGTCGAGATATTTTGTCGTAGAAAAAAATTGATTGTTCAAATAGTTAAAGAAAAATCGGCCGATACAAAGAACAAAATTAAAATACATAATGTGAACCTGTAAAATCCATCGATATAATTATCGATAACAAAATGTGTCTCTCCCTTGTACTGAGGGATCTAGGAGGATCCCAATCCCGTGTGTGATAACCGAAATTTCTCTTCCTTCCTTCTTTTCCGCGCGCCAATCTCTAGAAATCCCATTCGCGGGGACATGCAGGAGCGCACTGAGAGGAACGAGATGTTTTCATTTAAAGGACCGTATTAACCCACCTCCGCAACCCCATTTCCGCTCGCTAGTTTCCACAAGGATTTGCTCGCCACCTCGTAATAGTTTGTAGCAGCGCGCGCACATCCTCGCGCGCGTTCATCAACGCGAAAGAGGAGGTTGCTGGGCACGTCGCCGCGAAATAGTTTGCATCCGAGTACGCAGTCGGGTATACTTATAGACAGACATATAAATTCATCCCCCTCCTCCCC